>JAOTRH010000025.1:14364306-14389672 GCA_034768845.1 Heliamphora exappendiculata | reverse complement strand
CTCTTTTTTACATATATATACATATATATATATATATATATATATATATATATATATATACAAAAACAAAAAATTCTGGGATCCAATATGGTGGTGGTGGTTTTGGGTGAAAATGAAACTGTGCAGACTGCTGTATACTAAAAGATTGCATTTTCCATTCGAACTGTCCTTGCAGATATCTCTGGAGAAGAGCCCTTCCCGCCATCTTTCTCCTCCCCATATAACTCCCAACGCATGACATTCTTTCTTGGATTATTTGATCAGCTCCTCATTCATCCATTTATTACATCTATTATTGTTATTGTTTTGATGGTGAACATTTCATGGTTGTACCCAATTTTAGCCTGAACTTGTAGAATAGATTATCCCCTGTATCTGTTTGTATTTAGGTGTGGATTAATCCCAGAAAAATGTTTCGAATGCTTCCTTTAAACCGCAAAAGAAAGACACAGATAACAAATCGTGGCCATTCATATTGCTTCTGGCGTGAATTCCAAACGCAATATGAATGGCTAAGATTTGTTTTCTTTGATTGCCTGTGGTTTTAAGTCTGCGTCCGTAGCATTATTGTTAATCCCGTAGTTTTTATTTAACCGACTTAGAGATGTCATTATTGTGATAGTTTTTGTGTGTTTTGTATACTCTACATGTGACATATTTGGAAGCTCGAATGAAGTTCTTCACATGAATCGAACTGAGATTTTGGACAGTTTGTTCATTTGGTGGGGTTGGTATCACTTTCTTGTATGCTTCAATAATCATAATTTTATGGTCATATTTGATGATTTGGATGACCCTGGATAGAATAGGAGAAATAAGTAGTATAATGGGTTTTACGTATTTTTTTTATATTAGGGAATTGTGGATAAACATCTCTATGATAAAATAGTTTAATTTTTTAAAATGTATTATGTATTTTTTTATATTAGGGAATTATGGATAACATATCTCTCTCTCTCTCTCTCTCTCTCTCTCTCTCTCTCTCTCATTTTCTTAAATTGTTAACATCATTTTTATAGATTGTAACTTGTAGTAGAAGTTGTAATTATTTGGTAAAAATTGTAATTTATATCTGAAATAAAAAAAATAGTTATAAGTTGTAGTAAAAGTTGTTAGTGTTTGAAAAAATTTATAACTTATAACTAAATTTAATAGTAAAAAATTAAAAATTAGGGTAAATTACAGTGACCTCCATTGAAATTTAGTAAAATATGAATCATCACCCTTGTGATTTTCGAAATGTCATTAACCTCTCATCTGGTTTAAATTTTGCATCAAATTAGTTCAACCATTTAATTTTTGCTCAGTTGTGCCTTGTTTAGCTTGTTTGTTGAATAAATTTTTATGATTCAATCCGTTCATTATGTAGAACTCGTCGAGTTTGTTTAACATGTAAAAATTTAGATTCATCTGATACCTATAACTAAGTGATTGAGTAATATTTGTTTAACAATATTTTTAAGAATTATAATATTTATTTATTTATTTATTAGGAGATCTTATTTAATCATTAAGTTACAAATATCGGATGAATCTAAATTTTCATATGCTAAACAAACTCGACGAGTTTTACGTAATGACGAATTGAATCATAAAAATTTATTCAAAAAATACGCCAAACAAGGCACAGTTGAGCGAAAATTTAATAGTTAAACTAATTTGATACAAAATCTAAATCAGATGAAAGGTTAATCACATTTCAAAAATTACAAGCGTAGCGATTGATATTTTATTAAATTTTTGAAAAAATCACTATAATTTACCCTAAAAATTACTAGTAATAGTATTTCTAAACACTCCTACCGGAGTAGGAAGACCCTTTAATTGTGTGACTAATAAGCCGTATGACTAATAAATGAATCAAGGTGTTTTACTCAATTAATTTATTTAATGATATAATACACAAATAAGGAACTGAGAAATCAAATAAGTTAATAAATTAGATTTTATGTTACTTATTTTTTATATTTAATAAATTTTTTATCTTTTAATTAATTTTTTTTAAAAAAATTTCATCAAAACAATTTAAAAAAATAATCGATATAAAAAAATTCAAGAAATAAAAAATAAGCGAGTATCTCAATATTTATCCCAAATTGAAAAGTGGCTAAGACCTTATTCAGAATAGAAGAAAGGAATTTTATTATTTTTTTCTACAAAAAGGTGATGAACTAATTTAACCAAAATATGAGAGGTTTATAAAAGACAAAAGATAAGTCAAATAAACTAATAAATTATATTTGTCTTTTAATAAATAGTTATTATATTTTTTTCACTTTACCCTACCGAGACAACTGGAGAAAATTAAAAAAATACTTAAAATAACAAAATCAAAAATAAACAAAAAAATCCCAAAAATTATCCCAAATGGGAAAGTGGTTAAGGTCCTATTAGGAAATGAATTTAACTTATTTAATATTTTTCTCAAAAAGTGATGAAATAATGTAATAAAAATACGAAGAAACTTCATTAAAAAAAAAGAAATAAGTCAAATAAGACAATAAATCAGATTTTATATTATTTATTTCGTATTTAGTGATTTTTCTCATCTTTTGACTTTTTTTTCATTTTTTCCCATGGAGATAATCCATAAAATTAAAAAAAATTGTTAAACAATCCAAAAAATAAAAATAAACAAAAATCCCCAAAAATATCCCAAATAGGAAAGTGGTGGAATTGAATGAGTCGACTTCAAAATATCCCTTAATACGCAAATAAAGAATTTAATTGAATTAGTCAACTAAATTTTTTGACTAATATCTAGTTTTGGGATTTCTCTTTTGAATTCACTTAATTGTGTGATTAATTAGTCATCAGACTAATAGCTAAATCAACTATTTTTAGTTGACTAATTTAAACCAATAACGCACTAAAAAATGTGGAGCTTGAATATTCTTTATTTTAAATTTAATTTCTTATCAAATAAATAATTAATTATATTAAAAAATCTAATGTAATATAACTTGAGCTGTGGGGAAATGAAAAAAAACCACTGTCATTTGAGTAAGGGAATAAACCAAGAAAGACTTGTGGTGGGAGTTTTACACTTTCAAATCTCAAAAAGGTTAAATAAAAATGTTATCTAATGGCGGCGGCGGCGGCGGCAGCGGCAGCGACGGCGGCAGCGGCGGCTCTCACATCTTCCTTTCTCTATATTGCGTAAAAATTAATGTTTTCAATAGAAAGTGAGAATATTGTATCACAATCCCCTCTCTTTAGATCTCTTTCTCCCTCTTTAGTTCTTTGTGCTTCTTCGATTTTTTGCGCTCTTCTCATTTATTTTCTTTTGCTCAATTTTTGTGTGTGGTTTGTATTTTATTTTCTTTTGTTTTGTTTTATTTTTTTGTTTTTCTTCTTTTTTCACTAATCCTCTGCCGTCGTATTCTTTTAGAGTAATATTTTTAAATTTGAACGTGTATAAAATCAGTACAAATAGTTCGACATCAATAACGCCAAAATAGAGGTTTGGCAATCACCATCGGCCTTCATTAATCTCTTTTCGAGAGATAAGTGGAGAATACGATACCATTTCAGCTGACTGTGAAAAAAGATACTGATGTGTGAGTTACAATGATCGATTTTTATTATTTATTTTTTAGTTTCTTAGTGTATTTTAATAATGATTTCATGCCTAGAAGTTTGTAATCCTTTTGCATAAAGATTTGATTTTTCTATCGTGTGGAGGCTTTTCTATCTTATTTGAAGAGTTATCTTGTATCCAACGTACCTCATTGGGTCTCCTGACCTTTCTTAATCAAAAAAGTAAAATACAATAAAATGTTATGTATTTGAAAAGTTGTTAAGAATTTGTTTTGAATTCAAAATTAATATTTCAAATTTAAGTGTGTGTTGTATAGACTGTACTGCAAGTAAATTTGAAATATTAATTTTAAAATTCTAGATAAATTTTCTTACTATATTGGTAAAATTCTAGATAAATTTTCTTACTATATTGGGTCTCTAATGGTTAAAGGTGGCATGAAAAATATATCCACCCTTTATACCTAAATTTTTAGGTCACAATTATGGCTTTTCACATTTTAAAAAAATTTAGTGTTGTGCAATAGAAACATCGTTGGCTTAAATTCATATAAAGTAATAGAGAATACAAATAAAACACAAGAACACAAAAAAATACATGATTCGGTGATGTGTCTCGTCCACGAGGCGAATAAGGATTACAAAGTCTCTTTTGCTCTATAATCTCATAGTAAGCCTCTCTCTTATACTCTCTGACTTCTTTCTGAACCTCTCTCGTGTATCACCTTTAACACTAGATGAAATAAAGGGTCCATATATAAGCCTCTAATAAAAATTCTAAAAAATAACTTCCCGACGTTGCGGCGACGCTCGAGCAGTCAATGAGTGCGTACTGGCACCCTAAACGTGGTGGTGTTCAAGCGCCTTATTAACAGCCTGCAGCGCTTGGTTCTATCGTTCCAACACTCAAGTGCCCTGCTAGAACTTGCTCCTACAACTTCGGCACTCGAGCCCTCTAAGTATGGGTACTCTACCCTCTCTGACCATAAGTATAAATGAACACATACTAAGTGTGAATAATGCTTGAACTTAACTTTTTTGTAGTCAACAGTTTTCTTGTCCTTAAGCAATTTTATCAATTCCCAAATCTTAGTCTTTTATGGTGACTTCATCTTTTCTGTCATAACTGCTCGTCATTTATCTCTATTTGAGCTGCCTGTAGCTGTCCTGTAAAATAAAGGATCTTCACTACTTGTTGTTATGATAAAGCTGACCATATCCTTAAAATCATACTTTACTGGTGCTTTGGGAGTCTGCTTTTTTCTGCCTTTAACAACTATATAGAGCTTTTTCTCTTATACCCACTGCTGATTTGTACCACTATAACTCGTTTCACTGGGTGAACAGTTCTCGTCAAACTCCACCTTGACTGTTGTTTTCTTCAAATGAAGCTCCAAATAATACACTTGCCAATGTTACCAGGCCGTACATGTTGGAGTTTTATGCCGTTCGTATTGGACTCTGCCAATGTAGTAATGGCAACTCTACTTGCCACTATTTTCCCTACTAATCTGTAAAGATTCTTAACTTCTTGTTTTTTCATGATCACAACTCTTTTGTTGATTTTTATTTCCTCATCTTTTGCTATGTACCCACAACCCGTAGAGTCCAAAGCTCCCAAATAAATTAGATTTTTCTTCAATTCCAAAACATTTCTGACATTCTCAAAACCCTCACAACTTCATCAAACATCTTGATTTTTACTGTACCAATTTCAATAACTTTGTAAGATGCATCATTTTTCATTAAAACCGTAGCCTTTCCCCCTAAATGAGTTATTCGACACGTATGATTGGTAATAGTAATACTAGTCTCACTCTGGGACTGAGACCACTCGAATGATCTCATCCACTTGGAATAGTACTATCTCTAACTTCTCTGTTAACCAACTTCTTGATCAATTGTTTTTGCTCACCGCACCGCTAAGAGCAAAGCTAAGAGCTCAGTAAACAGAGTCAGGCCTAGTTGGTTCTTTTACCTTCTTTCATGTGAAAGTTGACCAACTTCTTGATTAATTATTTTTGGATCTTACATTAGGACATCATTTTCTTTTACTCATGTCTTGTACATCTAACTTTTTCCATTATTCAGATCGTAACGATTATCCTATGCCCCGAATTTTCAGAGTGCTTAGAGAGCCTGTTGAGTTTATCAAAGACCAGAGCCTGTTGACTAAGTAGCAGATAGATAAAGGGACGTAATTGCGTCACCACCTTCTTTTTGTTACTACTACCTAGAAGAATAGCGATTTCTCTCATAGGACCTCACTGGCCGAGCGAAGGGAAAAGAAGGGGTGGATGGTCCTGCAACAACATGAGAGAAGAACCATGTCCATAGCGACCAAATCTAATCCATTATGTTCTTTCCTACCAATATACTTGAAGCGTTCATGAGATTTTCACCTTATATGGATCCTCGTTATACTTCAATATTATAGATATAGAATGCCTTCTTTTGAGTAACTCACTTTATAGTTGGTCTGTCCTGAGCATAGCGGAAGCTTGCCAACACTGTTCGGGCTTCACTTCGACGTTTTCCATTTCCTATTGAATCTTCGGACCAGAGGTACTTGTGGCCAGTAGAAAGTTGTTCTGGCCACTATCACAAAGTTTATACATATCAAAACACTCTTTTATTAGACATAGATGCTAAGAGCACCTAAATCAAACATCCAAGATTTAGATGGAAAATCAAAATTAAGGGAATACTGAAAGTAAGTCTGCGTTTACCTTGCCGTATGATGCCTCATATGCAGAACTGAGACTATGAAGTTGCCTTTCATTTCTTCTTTCCCTTCATATGCTTCTTTAATTCTTGGGACTAGTTCTTATAATGACCAGTTTATAGTAGTAGAAACACTCTACATCCTTTTTTTACACGTGACTTAAACTGAAATTTTCCTCTGTTAAGTCCCTGCTAATTTGTCTTACTCCTTCCTTATCTCGACTCATACTTGGTTACAACCAATCTCTCTGCATTTATTTTGTCATCTTTTTCATATTTTCATCTGATAAGAGAGTAGCGATCACCTTTTCCGATTTTAATGTATCCTTACCATATATCAATACTATAATAAGATGATCAAAAGATATAAGAAGCAATGTGAATAGGAGTATCATTTTGTTCTTCTAATCCACTTTAACCTCAAAGTTAGCTAGTTGTGTGATAAGCATTGTTCTAACGGACTTGTACCTTCCTTCATAATCCATACAATTGTCTATTCACGTACAGCTTATTTGTAAAATTATTCTTTATGTAGAGAATTTTTAGTGTTAACCAGATCTCTTATGTCGTTTCTACGTTGATCACGTTGTGAATAATTTTATCTCCTAAATTCAACTGAATCGCGCTCGCAATCCTGACATCAAATTCCTCTTAATTGTCGTCAATCATCTTTCTTTGGCATTTTTACCTTGCCGAGTACCTTGAAGACCCTTTGTTGGATTAATAAATTTTTCATGCACTATTACTATAGGAAGAAGTTATTCTTGTTAATAAGTTTTTTGACTTTATACGTGATGTTCAGCATCTCTCCCACAATCAAGTGATTAAGCTTTACCTTAAAGTTATGATATCATTTGTTGTGCAGCGGACATATTATTGGCTTTAATTCACACAAAATAACAAAAAATATGATAAAATGGTATAGTAATGTGCCTAAGTCTACGGGGAGATAAGAAATCAATCAATTATAATTAAGAAATATTACAAAATCTATTTCACTCCATGACCTGAAACTATGCATCCATTTTACACTATTGGGTCTCTTTTTGAGCTTCTTTAGTATATCACCCTTTAACCATGAACGAAAATAAATGATCAACACACACACACATATATATGTGTGTGTGCTTTCAACAAAAATTCTACAAAAATAACTTTCGATTGTCGTGATAGTGCTTAACGAGTACATACTAGCGTCATATACTATAAGTTTTTGAATGTTGCAGTGCTTTGGAGTCTTAACACTAGAGCAATCTACTAGCGCCGACCACTGTTTTTGAAATATTCAAGACAAACTTAACAAAATAGTTTCGTTTGGCTAAGGAATTTAATAAATTAAAAAGATAACCCATTTTAATGTATAGAAATAAATAATTAAAATGCCACTAAAAATATCAATTTAAACCTTTTAAACATGCGACTGACTTTTTGCGGACTTCTGTTTCATTTAACAAAAAATGAAAACGAGTTTTAAACCGACGACCAAATACACAACGTCCATTTGAGAATGGTTTTTTTTTATTTTACTTATTTTTATTTTTAGTAATATTTTTTTATTTTTGCTCAAACATTATTTCAGTTTTTCTTACTAAGTTGATTCAAGTTTTAGTTAAAAATAATATAAAAAAACCAAAAATAATAAAAATGAATATTTAAATTTTTTTATCCCAAACAGGACCAGACTTACCATTAAAAAAGCAAAACAATCCTTAAAAAATTATTTATATACAATAAATAAATATTTATCTCAAAAAAATAAATAAGCTTAGTACATCTATCAAAATACTTGCATATAAATATTTATATATGGAAAAAAACTAAGTGCACTCAACAATTGTGTGTGCACATTTAAGACCATGTTCGACTATCAATTTTAAGTTGAGCTTAAAATTATTTGGCTTAAAGTCCAAATAAGTTTTTATTTTTGTTTATCAACTTTAACCTTTTTGTCTTTTGCATAATTTTTACCTTTTTTATTATCTTTTTACTTATTAACTTAATTTTTTTTATATATTTTAAAAAATATCATAATTTTTATTTTTCATATTTATTTTTTTAATAAAAATTATATTTTTTAAACTTACTTGTTGATATCTATCAAATAAAATCAATATTAAATATAAAATTTTGAAAAAATATATTTTGTTGACTTTAAATTTTTGATTTATTGTGTCTTTTGGTTTAAAATCACTTTAAGTAGGAATAACAATTTTTTCGTCCCGCTGCTTGTTTTTCAATCTTGATTTAAGATCTTTATAGAGTTTATTAAATCAAATTTATAAAGTCTTAAAGACATTACCTCTAAGGCATACTATACTATAAAATGAATTTATACATGTTCGTAAGTTGTTGGACAACACGATATTTTTGTTTCAATATGGGCCGACTGTACTTGTGATGTTTTCAAGAATTCAATATAACCACTTAGGCCACGATATTGTTCTATGGAAGTGGGTGGGTTGTTAGAAATTTAGCCCAAAGCAGCAAAAAATGATAGGCTTTGTAGGTTTCTCTCCTTAAGACGTGTTGTCTGACCAATCGAGAAAAAAAAATTTTTAAAGAAGGTATCAGTAGACAAAGTAGAATCGTTAGAAATTTCTACTTTTCTACATAATGGGACTTTAATCAATAAGCGATAAAGGGACAAAAAAGATTTGGGTTGAACTCTCAAATTGAAGAAAAAAAAAGCGTGATAATAATTAATCCTGAAGAGCAATACGTCTTTGTATTCATTGGTGCTCCTTGTTGTTTCAATTTAGATCTGATCCGAGCTTTCAAAACTCTATGCTGTTGGAGAATTCTCTTAATATCAAATAGGGTATGAACAGTATTTATTTTTACCGTCTCATTTTCTCTTATTTTATCTTCGATTACATAAAATAAATATTTTTTAAATATAAAATATGTGTAAAAATTATTTTATATATAATAAGCCTAAAATATTAAAATATTGTATGCATCTCTTATTTTTTTTCTCTATTTTTTATATTTTATATTTTTAATTTTATTAATTCATCAACTACTATTTTTTTAATAGTATTAGCTATAAATCTTATTAATATCACCCATTTACACCTTATAAATTATTTCCAAAATATTCTTAATCTCGCTCCATTTCTCGTTATTTTTTAAATGTTATTCTCTATTTCCATCATAATCAAATAAGGTGTGAAAATAAAAAATTTTATCCTTGATTTCATCCCACTCCATTGTCATCCTTAACTTGAAGTTACATATTCTTATCTTATTCCATTTTGAATTTAAGTTACCCTTAAATTTTATTAAACAAATATTTTATTTAATTAATTAAAAATAACTTAAAATTGAAAGGTATGTCTAGAAATCAACTAAAGCTAAGTCTAAAAAGACAAATAATTGAATTGTTTTGTGGTATTTTAACGGGTGGTCGTGACTCGTGGGGGGCCAAAAAAAAATATTATTGGATTTTCCATTTGCCACTTGGCAATCTGCCATTGGATGATGCATAAACCAGAATTTCGCCATCAAATGGTTTCACGCACGCCCCCAGCCTCGCAAATCCTCTGTTTAGGATAATAATTTTTACTTGTTTATTTATTTATTTTTATTTTTAATAAATCTTATTAATTAATTAAAATATTATATATATTTTTACTATTCTTATTGAGATAAATTAACAAAATAATTATTTTAATTTAAATATAAAAAAATTAAAAATTTAAAAACATGTCAATATATTAAATTTTATGTTATTTATTTTAATTTTTAATAAAAAAATTTATTTTTTAATTAAATTTTCATATTTCTCAAGTTTATCTCACTATTCGAACTCAACTTGACGAATATCCTAAAACAAGGTTATCAGATATTCGGTGATTAGAAGTGATCCAGTGGTTGTAGTACACCGTACACTGACACACTTTACCCTAAATTATTAGGGAGTTTTCTTACCACCAAATCGAGCGAATTCGTTTCCCAACCGATTTTAAACTGATTTTTTTTATTTTAAATTATTTTAAATTAAAATATTAAAAAATTTATTTAATTGAGATATATGTAGTTTTTAAGGTAAAAATTTTAAGTGATTTTAAGTTAAAAAATAAAAATCATCGTTTAAAGTTATTATAATTTTTTTAAAGATAATTTTATATTCAATATTAATATTATTTGATAGATTTTGACATATAAATTTTAAAAATATAATTTTTATAAAAAATAAATGTGTATAATAAAAATTAAAATATTTTTAAAAAATTATGTAAAAAAAAAAAAAAGCTAGAAATCTTTCATTTAAAAAACGAAATTTTTTAACTTTTTAAACTTTTAAATAAAAAGACAAAAAGTTGACTTTAAGCAAATTTTTAAGTCAATTGCCAAACGAGAGTACATTTAGACACATTTTTCTTACATAAAATGTGATTCATTCCATATGAAAAAAATGTATCATGACACATACTTACCTTGCTCATAAGAAGCAATACATCTCATGTGAAAGAAGTATGTTTAAACATACTCATCTTACATAAGCCTCATTTGGCAACATAATTTTAAATCAAATTCTTTACTTAGAGTCACTTTAAATCAATAAACAAAAAATTTGTTTGGTAAATCGTATGGATGACTTTAAATTAAAAAGTAATAAGTTAAAATTTTTGACTTAAAGTGAAATGAGTTTTAAATCAAAAAAAAAATTATTATAATTTTTAAAAAATTTATTTTTACATAATTTTATATTTAATATAAATCTTATTTGATAAATTTTGACGTGCAAATTTTAAAAATATAATTTGTATACAAAATAATTATTTGTAATAAAATTTATGATATTTTAATATATATATATATATATATATATAATTATTTTATGTAAAAAAAACTAAAAAATTAAATGCATTTGAGTTTTGAAACGTGTTTATGGAGTTATTACTAGTAAATTTTAGCTTATTGTTACTAATTTTAATTATAAATTATAATTTTTTTTACATATAATTTTTATTATAAATTATAATTATATTTTATTTTTATTTCAACTATAAAATATAATTTTTATAAAATTCTTATAATTTTTATTATAAATTATAATTTATAAATTACTAATTTTAAAATCGCTAAACACCATTATTATTAGGTGGCGTGATAATTTTGTTCATTATCTTCACAAATTAGGTGAGTGATACACACTTTTTATAAGGTCAGATAATGATATTTATTGTTAGTTTAAAATTTACTATTTAAATTAAGAAAAAAAATATGATTAGGCAAACAAATTTATTTTCATTACTGTGCAATCCACACAAATCATTTGCAATAATTTTCAAGAGACTCTAGGGTTCGAATTAGTTTAAAAGTTTTTTTTTTTTATATTTTTAGTTAAAAAATTAAATTTGATTTAAAATGAATTATTTGTAACTTAACTTTTAATTTAACTTTTTTAAAGTTAGTTATTTAGATAAAAAGTTAATATCTTTTTTTTTATTCAAATTAGACAATTTTGTCCTTCTATATATTTAATATTAATAATTATATATAATTGATATCGGTAGTAAAATAAGTTATGAATAAGTGGTATTATTGTATTTTTAAAATGGTTGAAATTTGAATAAAACATTATAGGAGTTAGTGTTTTGGTTTGAATTTTTAAACTTTAAATTTTTTAATTTTTTTTGTCAAACGAATTATATTGATTTTTTTGCGTTTTTAACTAAAAAAAACTAAAAAACTAGAATTGGCAAATGAGCCCTAAATATTCATATATACTATACATAATGCTTTAAGTACACTTATGCAATAAAATATTTATATACTATACATAAATATTTATATATATAAAGAAAGATTGGTGTAAGCCGATCCACGTTAATTAAATCAATAGTGTCAAATGTTTTCGGTAAATCAATGGTCCAAAATACACGATAGTTATAAAATTTATAAAAATATTAGGTAAATTACATTTACTTTTTTTAAGATATGTGAAATGGTACTGACTTTCCATGTAAGTCTTATTAAATACACATCATTAACTAACTGTGCTTTTTTACAACTACCACCCCTGGATATCTTAGACACCCTCTTCTCATGCCACACTTACTCACTCCATCCTCTTTTTTTTCTCTTTGAATTTTGAAAACCTATCTTAAATTTCTTCTATTTCTATCCAAATTGAATTGGGAGGCATTTATGGAATTACATAAAATCGATATTTGGCATAGATTCCAAGCCCCTTAGTCTTGCCGCTATTCGTGGATTTGGTACGGTCCCAACGGCCTCCTCTGTTTGATTCAAGATCACTTCAGAATCAATTACATTATGAGATCAGAGAAAAATTATATAAAAAAATTAAAAATATGACAATTTGATGATTAATATATTTTCCATGTTTGATCTTCTTTAGCGCTCCATTTTGTCTTCCTAACTTCTTCTCTCTTTCTCTTTCAAACAGAGTTTTAGTTTCGTGTTTGCAAAATTCGAACCCCATTTTCTTCCTAAGTGTGACATCAAGTTCACACCCGTTCATCGTCAAACAAAAGAAAAAAATAGATTGAAATTAAAGTTTCCTCAAGACCTACCTTAGAATTTCCCGGTAGGTCTTAACCTACAACCGCATAGAGATTCGCTAGAGTTGGTAATAATCATGAAGAGAGAGAGAGAGAGAGAGAGAGAGAGGAAGTGATCCATCGACGACAAAGACCTCGATGACGACGCGCTCTGGGCCATCATCGACTCCGCCGCAGCCACCGCCTCTCTCTCCTCCACCTCCAAGTCTCGCATACACCTTTCTCTAAAATGCAGCAATCATCATCATCATTTCAATATCCCTATTTTGATTTTGATTCAATCGCTTCCACCTCCCAAATTCCCCCAAAATCCTAGGAGCCATTACTCGATTGAGAACAATATTAGATAAATAAGACAATAATATAAGCAATTCTCGTTGAAAGTTTTAATACTGTTAATATAAAAGGGAGAATCTTGTACCACATTTCAGTATCATTCGAAAAAGTTTTTGAAATTTTTTTAAATCTACAAAAAAGTGAGCGTAATTTATCAAAAAATATTTAAAACACATAAAACCAGCTATAAATTTTAAAATTATATATTTCAATCTTTTTATAATACTTGAAACTTATAAAATATTGTGAATTTCACTTGTAATAAATAGTTAATTTATAGTTTTAATTAGTCAATAATTAGTTGAATGCGTGTCAAGTGCAAATATTAGTGTATGGCAAATTATTAAATACTTTCCAAGTAACATGCATAGGTGCTGCTAATTTTTTTTTATAGAGCAATACTACGTGTCTCGAAAAATTTGACCGAATAAATGATCGAAATTCATCATTTTCTTTCTCTACATCACCGTCACCTACCACAAGAAGCAAACCGGTTTTGCGATGACGTTGGCCTTCTTGGCATCGCTTGAGCCTTCGGTGGCATAATCTTTATTCTCATTTACTGCACCGCCGACATCTCCGGTAACCAAAACACATTTCACCTTCTACCACCACACGTAGACGTTTAGCTGAAAGCTCAAACTTCAGTCGGTGGTGAGCAACTCAATGAAGACCCGGGCCATCGTTTTTTCGTCAAAATGGAATCGATCGTACCTGAGTACGGTGAGGCTGAGGTTCCCGGTGAGGAGGGGGCCGTAGTGGTAGGTGATGAATGGTGTGATGGCGGCGGCATAAGGAAGAAGGTGCACCAGCAAGAAGAAACTGAGGCAGGAGGCAATGTCTTCGATTTTTAGAGACATTGTTATAAAATGTTTGTTGAATTAATTAAACCAATTCACATCTTTTTTTTCGTTTGTTCAGAATCTCACTGCTCGGAGCATAACTCAACAAACAGCAAATTTCATAACTATCTAAAATTCTGAACCACTGAGAACATTCTCACACGCATTACCAGTGAGAATGTTCTCACTGGTGTGAGAATGTCCTTACTTTTTTTCTTCTTCTTTTCTAATTATATGATCTCTACCATCTTCTCATCATCCATTGCTAAATGCAAACTCAAACCTTATCCCTTCATCATGCTAGGCTCTACAATATCAGTGAGAATGTTCTCACACGCATTACCAGTGAGATTGTTCTCACTAGTGTTAGAATGTCATTACTTTTTTTTTCTTATTTTCTAATCATATAATCTATACCATCTCCGCATCATCCATTGCTAGATGCAAACTCAAGCCTCTCTCTTCATTGTGCTAGGATCTACGATATCAGTGAGAATGTTCTCACACGCATTACCACTGAGAATTCTCACACGCATTACCACTGAGAATGTCCTTACTTTTTTTAATTTTTGCAATACAAAAAACCCACGTTGCAATTTCTGGGGGCTAAATTACATGGAGAAAATGATATTTTTCTGCAAGTTAAAGCTACAAGTGGCATCACAATCAGAGAAATTTCGCTGCGTATTTTCGCATTCGGCATCTCACAGACAACGCACCCTCCCCCACCTCTCTCTCTCTCTCTACTAGTAGTATGAAAACGCTAACAATTAAGCCTGAGAAAATTGTGGTAATTGATGGTGACATTTCACTACCTGGGGTGATTTTTAGGTGGAAAAGAAGACGATGGAAGTTATTGAAGTTAAGGAAAAACCAGCAATACTGTTGAATGATGATTGTGGACCTTGTGGCTGCGGCGGCGACAGCGAAGGTGGTAGTGGTGATGGTGATCACGATGATGAAGGAAAATTTGATAATTCTTTGCTATTTTCTTCGTCAGTCACAATAGTGTCAAAGCCAATAGAAGGACTCCACAAAGTAGAATTACCGCCGTTTAAATTTCGGTCAAAAAATTCGGTCAAATATGTGATGAATAGCATTTTCGTTTTTTTATATAGGCATTCCAAACTGGCATTAATCATGCCAAACCGCACCTATAAATACCTCGGTCCACGGAGAGGGGGTAGAGAGGGAGAATTGAACGGAGTTTGAGTTCAACCAGAAGCTCCTCTATCTTGGTTCGTGAGCTCGCAAAATATACATACGCGAATATATAGAGAGAGAAAGCCGAAGGGGTGGGTTTTGGAGAGAATATATATATAGATTATATATGCAGACGGAAGCTAGAGTTGGGGTAGTTGTGGAAGGCGGAGGAGGGCAGAGAGCTCTCAATTCCAGCCATGGAGGAGTCGTCGTCGACGGCGGTCCGGCGCACAAATTCGTCGCGCAGAAACGAGCGTTGCAACAGCAATCGCAGTTTGGAACCGTTTCGCAGCTCGTCGCAGGCGGCGTCGCCGGTGCAGTCAGCAAGACCTGTACGGCGCCGCTCGCACGCCTCACCATCCTTTTTCAGGTTGATTCTTCGTAAATCGTAGTACCTCCTTGGAATATTGTAAGGTGGCGGTTGAATGAGATTTCGGACTTGTAAACGAGGGATGTGCTTTGTGAAATTGAGCCTGGTAGAGATTAGGTTATTTACCAATGAAATTACAGGGGATAGCAACTCGGTTGCATGCTAATTCTTCTTTTTTTTTTAATTTATAAATGATATGGAAAAGTAAATTAGGTCCTGCGCTTGGAAATATAGCAGAAAAAGTTTTGAACGTTCACTTGTCATATTAATTTTTGGAGCTTTCATATTCTTCTTTCTCCAAATTGATGATTTACATTTGAACAAAACCACAATGTGTTAAGTTGTGTGAAGCCACTCATTTGCTCACCCAACTCCGTGGTGAGTTTTAAGGTTGTTTTTTATATTTTGCACAAACATTTTCAGTGTACTTTTGGTATTTTACACAGCCATATAACCCCAATTATATATATTGCAGCGTACGGCAATTCTGTTATAACCTCTCATTATTATTCATTCATAGTGAAACTTTGCAAAAGCCGTGAAAGTATAGCCCTAGTTGAGTGAATTATACAAAATAACGAAAGGACATTAGAAGCTTAAGAAGAAGATCATTTTAGAGTGAGATTTTGTTTAGGTTTGATACCTGGACGGAACTTTGGATTTCTTATTTGGTAGCTTGCGTCGAAAGAACTTCTTACTTGATTAACTTATATATAATCACAAAATTGCCTGTCTATTAATGTTGGCTAGCTCATATTGGCAACAATGCCAAGCATTGCAATGTTCGGGAAAAGTTTTACTTTTCCAAATCAGTCTTTTAGTTTAAAGTGGGGAAGAGGAGTTAGTGTTGCACAAAAATAGTTGGAAACATAAACTAGAGAAATGCTTTGAAATAGGCAATTACAGAAAGGCCACAAATCTTCATGGGTTATTTCACTATGAGAAGAAGGCGGCTACCTACCCTTTTAAACCCTCTCTACAAAATAAGTTCTCTCCCAAAGCCCGAAACCAACCCTTAGATAATTGGGTCCAGATAGAAGAGAAAGAACCCTGAGATATGGGTCTGGGGCAGGTAGAGTCTAAAGACACCACTCCAGCCAACAGTCTCGAAGTTGACTGTGCATCAAGCATGCAGCCTCGGGGATCTTAGAAACTCCCTTTGGGCTCCGAATTTAAGAAACCATCCCAGAATATGAAGAATCTCAAAAATCTCACTTATTAGAAGTGTAGAAAGGCTAAGAGCAAGAAGACAACTTCGTTCACGTTTTCCGGGAGCAGTCTTATCTTCCTACCGTGGGGCGTGTTTTTTCGGACATAATGTTTTCCAACTTGTTTTTACACTATGATCCTCATTGACCGGCGAATTGAGACATCGTTTACTTTGGCATAAATGCATGATGACTTCCCCTGAGATCTTTCCGCAATCAACAATCAAGGTGGTTCTTGATGTTAATTTATATCAGCACTGTTTACGAGCCGCCCGCCCACTGGAGTGTTGCTTCAATAAGAAATTTGGAAACCCTTGATTCATATAAGTACTCTTTACGAAAGACAGTCTCTAGAGTGTAGCTTCAATAAGAATTGCTGGAAACCTCATCTTTCTTGCTATTTTCAGACATTTCCTTATGGCCCAAAGTTCAGCTTCCACGACTGAGCGTACCAAAAGACTTTGTAATTTTGCTTGCTCTATAAACAAATTAGTAGGCCCTGCCATTATTATTTCCTCTTTTGCTATATCCAGAGGGCCTTGTGTCTTTCGTTGGCCATTCTCCAAATCTTAAGGCCTTACCCTAGTCATTTTGATACTTGTGGTCTATGTGGCTTGTCACTCTAAACCTGCGTCGTCCCTGTTGTCGCCAATTAATAATTAACTTGATATATTTTTGTGCTGGATGTTTTAAATAGTATTTTGTTGTGCTTTATTGTAGGGTCTTGTGAATGTCCTGGGTCCTTGGGTGACTTGTATTGATGTTTCAGCAAATATTGCTGAAAATATAACCTCCTTCTTGAAATTCAGTCAGTTAATGTAAAACCATGATTAAATGGTCATATTCTTATTAAATTTTGTTGAGGTTCTTTTGTAAAACAAGCGCCTTAATTTATTGATGATCAAGATATATCTTGACTAATTGGAACTAAGGCTTGCTGAGTACAGTAATGAAAAGCTTATTATACACCCTAACCCTATCCCTTGGAAAGAAAAACGTAGCTCCGTATAAAGAAAAGAGCGAAATGGTGGTTAAGCGAAGATCGTTCGCTTGGCGAATGAAGTGGTTCAATCTCTTCTTGGCTTTGGCCAAATTCGCTGGCTGGCTTACTTGTTTAGTGTGTTCACTTTTGGCAATTATTGGAAACAGGAACGTGTAAAGAGATAGTATGGGTTCCTTTCTTCACCTTATCTACATTGTCTTTTATCTTTGGTTTGGATTTTGCACCTCAATCGGGAAAAGTAATCTTGTGAATGAATATGCAGTTCATTGCATCATGTAATTCTTTTCTTGCCCTACAGTTTGGAGCCTTTGACTGTTAAAGATGATATCATCCTGTATTTTTCTCTTCTTCCCCTAATCTATTGGACATGCAAATTAGTTTGTGATTGAGACATATTATTGTATTATTTTACTTCTTGGGATTGAGGTGCAATTTCTAAGAATGCATTGAAAAGGAGTTGCTATGTGGTGGACAAAATTTCATCCTCCTGTATTTCCTCTAGGTTAGTGCCTTTTAATCAATAGGATAGGTTTGCCTCTATCTGCTGTCCATGTGCTGTTAAGGCATGTTATTTTCGATACTTGTCTTTAAATACTTCTTTCCTAAGTAATATGAGTTCCTTTTTTCCTTATCTCCTACACCTTGCTATATGATACCATCATGTTTCTGCAGGTGCAAGGCATGCACTCTGATGTCACATTGAGAAAGGCTAGCATTTGGCATGAGGCTTCGCGCATTATTAGCGAAGAAGGATTTAGGGCTTTCTGGAAAGGGAATCTAGTTACGATTGCTCATCGCCTGCCTTACTCTTCTATCAGCTTTTATGCATTTGAACGCTACAAGAACGTTAGTATATGTGTTCTATGAGGTTTCCTTCATGCAATGCAAACTGCATTTGCTAGAATATCTTTGTATCTGGCTTGTTATTTGATTCCCTGCATCTTTATGTCTTACAGCTGTTACAACTCTGTTTGGGAATGGAAAGTCAAAGGGAACATGTTGGTGCAGACGTATTCATACGTCTTTTAGGTGGCGGTTTGGCTGGAATAACTGCTGCATCCCTTACATACCCATTGGATCTCGTAAGGACACGTCTTGCAGCCCAGGCAAGAATAGATATACAGACATTGGTCTATTATGACCCATGGGCGTGATTTTGTTTTGCTAGTAAAGTCCATTTATCATAGTCTATCCTCTCAGCTTGTCAATGCATTAATTGTCATGGGAATATAGCTTTTGTTATGCATTTGAGCATACATTTCTCCAGTTATCCCCAGTTGGACAGAAGCACCAGAAATTCATTTAGTTTTTTGAAAAGAGAACTCTATCATAATAGAGTAAAAAAGAAAAAAAGAAAGAAAGTATGCCGCTTTCTTTCTTCAAGTGAGATAGGATTGAAAAGCCTCTGACCAATAGTGTTTTCACTGAAAGCCGGTCACCGGCGGCTTTCAACAAAAGCCATTTATTTCAATTGAGCTCAAGGCAGTATAGTCATAGTGAAGTGTACTAACGCTTCAATGAGTCTATCCCAACCTCCTTTTTTATGCAGGCATATATGTAGTGGTCTTTTCTTTTCCTTTTTTTACTGGGGTTGTGGGACAGGGGCAGGTTTGATCCGTGGTTTTAGCCTCTATTCCTCCATCCGTATCTCCTCTTCTTTGTTTGGTGTGGAGCCGCTCCATGATCTTATTCTCCCTTATCTACAACATTTTTAAATGTTAGGGCTCTGGTCAATTGGTGTGCTAGTTCCACACCATTTCTAATTCCCATTACATTCTACTATTCAATTGTTTCCAGTTTCCCCTTTCTAGTTCCCTGTTGCAGCCATTTGGTAGCACTTAAAATTGGTTGAATTAGTTGTAGAAGAATTGGTTCAACCACTGGTGTTGCTCTCTTGAGATGTATAACTTTCACGCCATTTATTCACACCTGCGTCAGTTTTCCATTTTGTTATTAATCAGCACAATATGTTTTCCAATGCTTTAGGATGAGGCTTTGTTAAGTTCAACAGGATGAGGCTGCGTTAATGAAAAGCCATTAAGCTAGTTTGGTTTAGAAGGTAACTTGTGCATGCATCATAAGTATTGAAGGATCGTAGGTTTGAAATTTGATCTTGTTCTCAACCTTTACTAAATCCATACTAGCATTCCAGAAAAATAAAAACCTTGGCGCTTCCTGCCTTGGCTTTTTTGTTTCTTTTGATTGGAAAGGACAAAGTAATCTACTACTTACTATATATGCTTCACTGATTAGGTTTTGACATTCGGTGCGCAGAATGCAGTTTTCTTTTATGCTATTTATTGATGTGATCATACGATGTTAATTATGTTTTGAAGAATCAAAAGAGCACTTCTAAATGAGCAGGGCATATCCAAAAGAAACTCTGACTTGGCTTCTAAAGAACAATTTAATTTATTGACTTATTTCCAGTATGAGTTCCATGTGCTTCACAGTACAAACAGGCCTAGTGTCCTATTCAGATGATCTTTGGCTTAAAGCCTGATACCTCTAATTTGTTTAATATTTGTGGATCTAAAGAACAATTGCCTTATTTCTGCTTGCAAATTTTCAAGTATTCCTCAGGGTTTTGCCTTAATGTCTATTCTGCTTGTGTCTGTTTTCTTGGTCATTTTAGTTTTTTTCATGCAGACAAATGTCATTTACTATAGAGGTATATGGCATGCTCTACGTACCATTAGCAGGGAAGAAGGTGTCTTTGGCCTTTATAAAGGACTTGGGGCAACATTATTGGTATAGTTGTGTTGTTATTATGATCAAGCTAATGGTTAATAATACCTATCTCGTGTGGCTAAACTGTGGCTGTGACATTAATACAGGGTGTTGGGCCTAATTTAGCAATCAGCTTTTCGGTTTATGACACTTTGAAATCTTATTGGAAAACACAGAGGTAATACCTTCATAAATGGATGCCTATTTATCGATTTCAAATTTCACTTTTGTGTGTGTTGAGTGCTTCATCTGTTTAGTGTATTTATTTCTCTATTCTCTCTTTTTTGGTGTTGAAGGAATTGTGCATTTGCATTATGACTTATTTGTTGACCTCAGGCCTGATGACTCCACTGTCCTGGTCAGCCTTGCATGTGGCAGCATTTCAGGCATAGCCTCATCTACAGGTGAGTGATCTGAAACTTAAACAAAGAAAGCCCCTGAAACTTTAAGAGAGGTCACCTTTAGTTTTGTTTTGCAAAACCATTTCCATTTTTAATCAAACCAAAGGAAATAAAAAGTAAGCAGAACACATGGTTGGGGTTTGTTCCTAATAACATTTACGAAATACTACTCTAAAATATGCTGGTGTTTGTAATGTCATAATGTTTTTTCCTGCATTTTCATTACCATGTCATTGAAGAAAAGTCGAAAAAGGCAAAAATGCCATTTTTTTTGGATCTTTGTTCGTGAAACAAAACCTGGAAAGCTCTTCCCCATTACAAGGCAGTATTTTATTTTATTTTATTTTGGTGATGTGATGAACTGCAGAAATTTCATCTAGATAACACACAATGTAACTTCATATCCATTATGAAGATTTCAGAGGTTCCTTAATGCTGCTTGCGTTGTGCTTCTTGTTTGGCCTTCCTCATCATCTTTAGGCAATAATAACCAACTGTACACTTAGTCGATTTTCTTTTTGAATTATATTATTAAACAACACTAGAAGCAAATGAAAGAAGTTAATGCCTGTAGCTGTCTTCAATGCTTTTGATGCAGAGAAGCAGGTTGAGATGCAGGCTTTGCATAAGCATCTAACAGACTGAAAACTAGAGCCAGAGACCCTGATGAGAAGTCAATTTTTGTCTGATATATGAGGATTTTTTTGTAAGGAAGTCGACAAAAAATACATTTTTTCTGTCATCTGCTCACTTACTATATGTGCTAACTGCTATGTGAAAATCTGACTTGGATGATCTTCATCTCTCCTAATTGATTTAGATAAGTTGGCTTACCATGCAATTCTGTTTATTTCACTATAGGATGGCATATTCTCAGATGGTCCAATATGGTACTCAGTCGGCAGATGGGAGAGGAGAGCATACTCTTTGAGATATGCTTCTCACTTTAGGCTTCCTTTGCCCATTGATCACCTGTAATACTGGAATTTTGTTAAGTTTCACTGGTGCATTTGTGAGGAAACCGGTGCTTTGGTTCATGTCATCTATGGATTAGTCACTCTCCCACCTATACCCCTCTTATTTATGGTAGAAAATATTTTTGGGAGATTTTCCTTGAGTTGAAGAAAATAAATGTAAGAGATATCTCTGAAGCTAAGTTTCATTGAAGAAGCTTGACAAATTTTTTCAAGCTTTGGACTTTTTATAAGCTACATGAAGTAATCTTACTTTTCAGTTTGTTTTGAACTTTCAGGAAAACTGCATAATTACTAAATTAATCACTTCATAATTGGGGATAAAAAGTGGAATGGTGAAACATGATCCATGTAGCCAACCCTATGTAGTTGAGGAAAAGGCTTAGTTGAGCTGAATTGTGATGCAGGGAAGAACATTCTCTAGTACATATTGTCAAATAAAACGAAGTGTTCTACTCTCATATTCTGTAAGTGAAATGGAAAAGTGCGAGGGACAACAATTAGCAGGAGGGATAGAACAGGTAGCCTTGGGAAAAGGAAACAATATTTCCCTGCGTTTGATTGGTTGTGAAAGTCAAAAAGGATGCAAGGAAAAGAGTAACTATGTTACTTGAACTCTTCTACGTGTATGAAGTTTTGGCGTCGAACACTCAACGCTTGAGTAAGAGTATGGGAAATGTCTCTGACATGTGTAGTTGGATATTCAATTGACAAGCATATTTAGCAATTCAAGTATCAATAAACAATGCATTAAACTCTTATGTTATGCATTAAATGCTCTATAGTACGTTGTAAACACCATTTTAGCCTTAAAAACTTCTGTCATGTTGCACCTTTAATATAGTTTTATGTTGTTCAGTCTACATTAACCAAGCCTTCAACACTTAATTTGAGTTGGGACTTTTATCTTCCAGAAAATTCTCTTCAGCTACTTTGCTCATATTTATAATTGCTAGTTCAATATAGTTATCGTCATTTTATAATCAATGTTTACGTAATTTGTATCTTTTTCCCTTTAGCTTATGATTGAACTCTGCAGCCACTCGTGCTCCCTTAGAAACCTTTACCACCCTTCTAGGAGAGATTTAGCAAAAGAATTTGGCACGTGTGTGTGTGTGTAACTTTTTGTGAAATTGGACATCAATGCTCACGTATCTTACTGGTAGCTGCCTATTATTTGAAATTATTTTTGGCAAGCTATACTGAGCATTCCTTTCTAACGTGTCAGTTGAGATTTATTCCCCTATTAATAGCGGTAGTAAAGGGTCGGGCCTTGCTGGGTTCGAACCACGGAAACAGCCTTTCCTCATGCGGGAGTAACGGCTTTGTACATTCTACTCTTCACAAACTCTAGAGGTGTGAGAGCTTTGTGCACTGCGCTGCCCCTACTAGTAGTAGTGGTAGCAGTAGCATTTACTTCACTTATTGCATGCAGTTGAATTGTGGCTTCTTTCCGTATAATGGCATAAACATGAAAATTTAAGAAAATTTAAGACACCATTTTAAGTCCGGCACAACGATGCAGCTTGATGGTATTGACTATGAGCTATTACTTTCTTGTTGTACCTCATGCATGTTATCGGGTTACTTGTATTCAGGTAAAGAAACTTGTTGAAGAAGTCACTCTAAAGCACTTCGGTCAATTGTGTGCAGTTCCTCTTAATTTTCTGCTCGTGTGACTTGCAGCAACATTTCCCCTGGACCTTGTGAGGCGGCGGATGCAGCTGGAAGGAGCGGGTGGCCGAGCCCGCGTCTACACCACAGGCCTTTTCGGTACGTTTGGGTATATAATCAGAACTGAAGGCTTTCGCGGTTTGTACAGAGGGATTTTGCCTGAATACTACAAGGTGGTGCCGAGTGTTGGTATAGTTTTCATGACTTACGAGAAAGTGAAGCAGATTTTATCAGATATTCCTGCCAACGGGTAGTTTCCCTTGCCTCTTTGAAGATCATATTTTTGGGTTAATTCAATTGGCGGGATTGATTAAACTTGTTAGTCGAACGGGGAAAAAAAAAACATACAATATTCGTGTCGTATCGGTTATCCCATAGTGGTGAGCATTGTGAGTGCTGCTGCTGTGGAAACCATATTTTTTCATGTATAGATGGCAAGAAGATCAAACAACACCATATGACCTACATCTCTAGTGTATTGAACATTGCTCATATTGAACATTACTCATCACAAACCTCAGTAACATCTTTCTTTTATCCTCTTTTCGCTCCCATTCTCAATGTATAAAGTTTCTTGCTGCCTCATTTCTGACTATGTTTAATGCCATGCATCTAATGCTCCAATATTTGAAGATAATCTCCGGTCAAGAAAAAGCCCTTCTTTCTTGTTCACCAATTTTGTTGGTGGATGGCTTTGTTTGGTACCAAACTTGGCTTTAAGCCTGGACCTTTGTTTTAAGTCATTTTAAGTCAAATAAATAAAAAGTTCGTTAAGTGAATTTTAAAAGTTGTTTATAGCCAAGAAAAGTGCTGTTATTTTTTAACATAATTTTATATTTAATGAGTTTTGTTTGATAATTTGGACAATAAGTTATATATATATATGTATTCATTTTTTTATATATTTTTAATAAAAAACGAATATGTATAATAAAAGTTGATGTGGTCAACTGTAGCTTACTGATTGACGACTGCACTCGGGAGCACATGACCAGCCAACCGAGCTGAAGGGTTGGGCGACCGACCGAGTGGTAAGGCACCGAGCTCATCTCCAACGACCTCCGTGATTTTAGGAGGCTCACACATGTTTAGGAAAGGACTGATTTCCCAGAATTATAACGAACACAGACTATGGGATTTGGCTCTATCCTGCTGGGAACTTTTCTCCATAAATTAACCACCGGCCCTACCCTATGGAGGTATGATTTCAAAATCCAAAGAAATATACGTTCTGGATTGAGCTCTAGGGCGAGGACTGACTTAAGTATCAGAGGGTATTTGGTCGGTACCACACTGGTGCGAGCCTCTACTTTATCTTTACAGGGAAATGAGGAGAGTGCTTTGGAAGCTAGCAAAACTTGACGCCCTCGTTTCCACCTTCGAGGTACCATCACTTGGCGTCGTCTGTGGGAACCTCATTTTCCTCTTTTCTTGGTGCGCTCGATGGTCGAAACACGGGCCATGACCTCCGACAACAACCGCTCACGTCTCCCAACAGTGAATGGTGCCACCGACCTACGCGTCGATCAACACCTGGCTGATCTGACTCACCTAGTCCAGGAACTAGCACAACAAACGCGCCCTCCACCAGCGATTCGAGGATCATGCAATAGGAGCCCCACCCATCCCGGTTGGGACGATAGGGGTCGCTGCCGTCAACTGAGACCCTGCCAATCTCGCCCACCAACACCATGAAGCTCCAAATTAGCCCAACCCGATCAAAGACGACGCTCATCCGGGCTAGGGGCGAGGGAATAGAGGCAATAACCTCCACGACATGGAGGAGGTGGAAAGCCGACAAATAGGCCCAGAGGCAGGAGGTCCCCCC
>JAOTRH010000025.1:14340755-14364206 GCA_034768845.1 Heliamphora exappendiculata | reverse complement strand
AACTAAGGAAAATGTTGAAAATTTAAACATCTCATATTTGATAGAGATATGTTTTTAACATTTATCCTTTTGCCCATATTTCTAGGTTATTGTTTCTGCTATCCCAGAGAATGTTGGTGAAAGGCTTATTGGACTTGTGACTTCTAGAGAGGAGATTCCTGATTTACTTAAGGTTAGTTAACACCGCAATGATTACCTATGATATGAACATTTTGTTGCCGAGGACGATGTCTGATATGTTAGACATAAATTGGAACTAAGGTTTTACATTTCTGCTTCAGCTCGATGATGTAATTGATCTAGTGATTCCAAGAGGCAGCAATAAACTTGTATCTCAAATCAAGGAATCGACAAGAATTCCTGTTCTTGGTCATGCTGGTAACATAAGTGCTCGATTGAGTCAAATAGTTGTCTTATATGAGAAATAGAACAAGGGTGATGTGGTGGGCTGCTGTGTTTTGCTGTTCAGATGGAATTTGCCATGTTTACATTGACAAGTCTGCTAATATGGATATGGCAAAGAACATTGTTTTGGATGCAAAAACGGATTATCCAGCAGCCTGTAATGCAATGGTAACTTCTTTCTTTCTTTATTAGTGTCGTTGTCATCACTGTCGTTGTTTAACTTAATATTGATTGCTTGTATACAAGTAACACATTCACTTGAGATGCTTGCCATTTTTTCTTTTTGTTTTTTCTCCCCCTTCTTTTAAATTCCCAGGAAACCCTCCTTGTTCACAAGGATTTGGCGCAGAATGGTGGCTTTTACGAGCTTATTATGGATCTTCAAATTAAAGGTATGGCTTCTTCTGTGAACAAGTCTTCTGACTGATAATCAGTTGCCATGGAAATCATAATATCCTTGTAACCCGTGAAGAAGGTCATTTAAGATGTGATAAGCTTTTGGTGCAAATGAAAATAGGAGATTTAGCAACGAGAATACCTCTTCCTTATTCTTCCTTTGGTCTTCTTTATCCACCAAAATTTTATGGAGAAAAATTGTGTCCTACTAGAATGTTACAGTGATATTTTATGGCTAGAAAGAAAACCAATCTTGGTATTCAAATTACCATTTCATGTCTAGAATAAGTAATGCAAATAAGCATCCTTGTACTCTGCATTTTAGTACTACCGCAATTGTCATATTGCATGTGTTTCCACTCTGTGGTACCCATGCACATATATATAAGTGTGTATGTTTGTAAGTATTCATGTATATGGCTTTAGGTTGGCAAAGATGAAGAGAGGAGGAAGATAAGCTTATTTATGTCAATTTACATGGAAGTTAGCAGTGTGTTATATTTCACAAACCACCTGGAGTTATGTGCTTATTTCCCAATATCAGGAGTAATCCTTGCATTGAGTAAACCACAAGGGCGTAAAATGAAGTTTGCCTTTGCTTAACAAAGTAAGTTGAAAGATCTGAAGAACAGTTTAGTAATGTGCCTATGTTGCAGGTGTTGCTATACATGGTGGACCAAGGGCAAGCTCCTTGCTGAAAATTCCAGAGGCACGTTCATTTCATCATGAATACAATTCACTCGCTTGCACAGTTGAAATTGTGGATGATGTGTATGGCGCCATTGATCACATAAATCATCATGGGAGGCATGTTGATACTTCTGATCATCTTCTATCTAAATGCACGCATGTGTTGATGTTTTGCATGCATGTGCACTTGCATGGTCAAGTTGTATTGTGTAAATAGATACTGAGGTTGATAGCTGTTTACATTTATTGCCAGTGCACACACTGAATGCATTATCACAGAAGACCATGAAGTTGCAGAAATCTTTCTCCGTCAAGTTGACAGGTTTGATTGCTTCTAACATGTTTATTTTCTTGTATTACCTATATATTTTACCACCTCCTTAGCAATTGGTGATTGCTGTTTGTTTGTTTATCTTTTTCCTGTTAAGTAAAAAACTACAACTTCTTGTGAATAGTGCAGACATGACACATTGCTATTAAAATTTGTTTGATCCTTCTTTTATGCCATTTATTCTGAAGTTAATTGTCAAGCTCCTCTAATGTAATCTGGTCATTTCATGCATTGGCAGTGCTGCTGTATTTCATAATGCGAGCACAAGATTTTGTGATGGAGCTCGTTTTGGACTAGGTGCCGAGGTAGTATTAAGTATTAACTAGTTGTATTGAGTATCAATTAGCACAGTCAAAATTCTTTCCACCATATCTGATGATTTTTGTTGTCTAAACAGGTTGGGATAAGTACAAGTAGGATACATGCTCGTGGGCCAGTAGGAGTTGAAGGATTGTTGACAACAAGATGGTATGCCTTTGTCATGCTTTTTTTTTTTTGTTAATGGAGAAACCCCCCAAGGCAGAGACCTTAGATTCATCCCTGAAGGGTAAACCTCCGGATACTTGCAATTACCCACAAATCATAAGTATAGGTTAAATCAGACTGGTTTCAACGAGAGTACACAAGACTTTTGGGTTTATGGTTGGTCCCAGTAACAAGCTTAAACCGCTAGGCTAACCTGGCGGATTGTTATGCTTGGTTATTTTGATTCCAGGTTTTATAGACTGGCTGGGTAACACTATCTCCAGTTATTTGTGGTAACTATCCCCGTTGTTCTACAATAATTATATGTTGTAATCGTCTATCGTTACGGATTTAAACGAAGTCAACTAACTAAAAGCATGTTATAGTTCATTTTTTTTTGTTTTTCGTTACTTCAGAGAGAATCCACGCACATCGAACAAAATCATTGAAAGTGTTTTATCGTTTATTTGCAATGAATTTGTTATGTTTTTGGCATGTTGATAGCAGCTATTGCTTCTGTATTCCGAGTACAGGATCGCTCGAGGTAACGGGCAGGTGGTGGATGGTGATAAAGGAGTTGTATACACTCTTAAGGACCTTAGTTTACATGCTTGAGCTTACGAGGTTGCGTCGTCAAAACAGCGGTTGTAGCTGTTTTATCTCGAAGGCTTCTCAGATGATTTGATTAATCGAGCAATTCATAGATTATCGCTTTTAAGGTGAAAGAGGAACAGGAGAAAAGGATTATTGTCGACTGTTGCTCTGCATGTACCATTATGTGCAGCAGTTGTTGTATTGGATTTCTCAATTTTAGTAAGGTAAATTGTTGCCAAATCTCCATGAATTTGTAAGATAGCAACTTGTTTTGAAATTGGAAGTTTGGATTTGTAGAGTAGTTGGAGGCTTGATGGGCATGCCTTTCGCTCATGCATTAAATTTAATGCCATCTTCATGTTTGTGTGTCTGTGCCCTAATTTTTCCTCCGTCAATTTGCCTGATACTTTTAGGCCATGTTTAAAAGGAAAAATGAAGGCGAAGGGAGTTATTTATGCAAACTCATTTTGTATGAACCACCAAGTCCCTGTCTGATATTATGGCTTATTTGCTTACTTTTATTTTTAATAAAGTTTTTTTTAATTGTTTGATCTAACTTTTGTATTTTTTCGGCACTTCTCAAACTGAAAAAAATAAAAAATAAAAAAACTGGCCAAAACTTGGAAAAGAATTTTTAAAAATAATAATAAGTCAAAAATAACTTCATAAATCAAATTTTTTTGTCGTTTATTTTCGTCTTTACCGATTTTATTTGATTTATTAGATTAATTTTTATGCATTTTTAGTTTCTCTCTTAACAATTCAAAAAATAAAAAAATAGCCAAAAAGATTTTAAAATATAAAATAAGCAAAAATTCCAAATTTATCCCAAACCGGGTATAAATAAAAAAAAAGCTGAGGGTTTTTTCGGAAACAAGTATGAATATTCATTTTCTTTCCATTTTTCAAACCCAAGCTTGATTTACCTTCCCCTTTCTTTTCTTTTTCCCTCAACAAATTAAAGGTGCATAAGTTATTCACTGAGTTAAAAATACCGTGTCACTAGGAATGTAAAAATAGGAATGTAAAAATAGACTACGGTCATTGAGCGATTTGGACTTGATCCAATACCCATTAGAGTTTGAGCGTGGTCCAAGGAAAGCCCAAGCCCCAATTCTTTAGAATTGGACCTAGGCCGTTCTCTAGAGCCCGTGGGCCGATCCGAGCCTAATGCCTAAGGCCATCCCGAGCTCACTTAAGAAATATTGGTTTAAAATATTTTTTTTAAAAAATTTATGATAATCTAAATCAACTTGAGTTAATAATACCCTTAAGTAATTATATGATAAATATAAAATTTATTTAACTTATAATAATAATTTATGAATTATAAATTATAACTTGTAAATAATTTACTAATAGTTTATAACTTATAATAGACTTACAATAAACTACAAACTTATAATAGTTTATAAGTTTATTAACTTATAATAAACTTTAAATAATAATTCATAAATAGTTTATTACTGATAGTAATAATTTATAATTTATAATTATAATTTTTATAATTTATAATAATAATTTATAATTTTTAACTAAAGTAATAAATTAATAAATAATTTAAATACAAAATAAAATTCAAAAACAATAAAAAATTGAAAGTTTGCCAAGGCCGTATACCTTTGGACTGGAATTGGGCTTACTCTTTAATAAAAATATAAAATAAAATAAAAAACCGTCTCAATTCGGTCAGAATTTTAGTAAGAGCCCGCCGATTTGTGCTAAGCCATTTTTAGGCCGATACATGTCAGTACGCTAGTGTGCCAGACACTATATATTCATAATTTACAAATTGATCTTACATTAAAAAAAAAACCATTATAACACATTAATATAGTTTCACGTTTAAAAAAAACACATTACATACATATATTACATGAACACAACGTAAACATATTCCGTACCTATTAAATAATTTATCCTTAAGTGGCTATAACCTCGTTTTGGCTGCGCATAAAGCAGCCATGATTGCATCTACTCCCAACAGTCTAGCAGTTGGCTATGTATTTTTTTTTTCCATGAGACCCATCATTTGATTCATTTCCATCTCAAGAATTGTTTCAAACCTTAACCTGCCCATTGTTGGGCAATGTATTAGCAGCAGTTGCCAAGCAAAACGACCGTCCAAGGTTAGTTCAAACAAGATGCCCCGACAATTACCATGGTGATATTTGAAATTATTAAAATTAGTAATTTATAAATTATAATTTATAATAAAAATTATAAAAATTTAATAAAAAATATATACATTTGATAAAAATTATAATTTATAATTAAAATAAAATAAAAAATAATTATAATTTATAACAAAAAAATTATAAATATTTAAAACAAATTATAACTTGCCGCTAAAAGTAAAAGCTAGTTCACTAGCTTTGACAAAATCCCCCCCTATATACCTCTAGTTTTATAGCTGAGCCCCACTAGGGATTTGTCTAATCATAATGGAATATTATTGTTTAGAAATGAAAAAGGAGAAGGAACAGACGAGAAAACAAGGAAAAGACAGACTATCAAATACATGGTTTCGGGCTCCATTTGAATTGTCAGAAGAGAATGATGTTCAGATCAAGTAGCTTTTCCATCCAAACAAGACAGCGCTTAAATATGTTACCAAATTTAACCTGTGCTAAACTACGAGTAAAGGAGTTGTATCCAGTGGTGCTTGATAAATGAAGTGCAATAAAGGAAGTAGAGACCAAAAAAGTCTAGATAATCTAAAGCTTTTTCCAACATCAAACCCATTTGTCTTTTACCATCGAACATTACAATTAAGAATGATGGGAGTTTCATCCAACTCCCAGAGAGGATCATCAAAGTTTATAATGTAATAAGGTTTCTCAAAGCCAGAGAGTATCAAGTAAATTCACGATATGGTGCATATAAAAAGTAGTAGCAGTAGGATCAAAATGCAGAATACATTGAAAAAAACAAAAACTTAGTTCATGCAATGCGGTGCCTCAAAATCGTTCTACCAAGCTAAAACTTAAACCTCGATGAACTTCTTCAGGTTCTTCAGCCACATTATGTACTCTCTACTGTCTTTGTTGATCATGTACTCATGCAAGAAATTGGTTGTGCTGGGCTTGATCCCCCTAATCTCTAGATACTTGTGGAAAGCCTTCTGCAGATTCTCATCCAAATCCCTAAGAAACAAAAAAGAAAAAAAGAAATGTAGAGATTTATATCAGTAAAAAAAGAGACCAGAAACATCAAAATGAAAATAGAAAAGATGCCATGAACTTCAATACTCACGAGAAGTCAGGCCCCTCGTAGGCAATTTGATCCTCAGAACTATCTGGATCCTTAACTGACAAACTGTCTATTACAATCTCATCAGGGAAAGCAGTACAACCAAACTCCAAACAGGGTCCGCTCTTCTTAGAAACTCTAACAACAAGTGGAATGCTCGATTGATTACTCTTCTCGCTATCATCGCCGTCGTCGTCGTTGTCATTCTCACCAGTAACAAGGTCTGGCATGTGAACTTCAACATTGATGGTTTCGCCTTGATATTCTCTGGACAATGATATTGTCTGGTGTCCGGGATTATCTTGAATTTTGAAGGGGAAGCCATCTGGAATATCTTCAACCTATAAAACAGGATGCATTAGGGGAAAAAATACACAAAGTAGCTTCCATATGAAAATTGATGCAAATTTGGTCAGAAATATTACTTGTAGAAGAAAGGGGATATTCAAATATTCAGTGGAATATAATGAAGATCGCCCCCCCTTTTTTTGGGAATACCTGCAGACTCTGAATGTCAATAATCTTGTTACATGTAAGACATGCTGTTTACAACTTCTAATTGAGATTTAGAAGAACAAGTATAGGGTACTACAATCAATTCCAAACAAAAAAACGGCTTCCAATCAGCGCATTAGGAAGGATCTTTTTCCTGTTCTCCCCTTTGACACCAAATTCAACTCCGCAGAATTCCAATTGAATGAACTAAATATTTAATACATTTTCTATATTCACCCAAGTCTAAGGTAATCATTATAAACTTCATCAACTAGATGTGTACAACTGCTTCAGAATTTTGAAGCAATTCAAATATGCAAAGCGGTGAATGCATAATAGATATAAGGCAGTTTAAAGCAGCAGTTTAACAATCAGAAGTGGGCACAGGTGAGGATTTAAATTGCTACTTTATGGTAATCAGAATCAGAATCAGGCATAATCAAGTAAAGCCCTATATTCATATGAAAACAAATCATCATAGCAACAAATCACTTAAACGGGAGAGAAATGATCATCATAGGGCACTTGGAAAATAATCATAGCTCGTTTGGATTGGGTGATTTTTTTTGGGGAAAAAAGAACACATATCCACCCTCTTTAATCACTCGTTTGGTTTATTAATCAGGATTAGAGAAATGAAAAGAAATGAAGAGAGAGCTTTCTCTTACTGACCACTTTTCAGATCTATTAGGAGAGAAAATGGATCCAAACTTTAAAATACCTAAACTAATCTTTAATAACATACTCAAACTACATCTATTATAAAGTTAAATTGGTAAATAATACTACACACTTTCTTTTCTTTCCTTTTCTTTGAATGTTAAAGAAATAAGATAGAAGAGAAATAATAATATTTTCTCTCATTTTCCCTCCCTACTTATGCAAACAAGATGAGGGGAAAATATAATCTTCTTCTCTCTTCTCTTCCCTTCTCTTTCGCTTATAACTTAAAAGTAATCTTCTCTTCTCTTTTCTATCCTAATTTTCCAAACGGACTGGCCTATATTGTCAAACACACTAGACGTGCCGTTTTCTTTACTGTCTCTTTAAAGCAATCTGGTGCCCCATAATTCCAGGAAAACTGAAACAAAGTTTAAAATCAAACCAAACCAAATTAAGCATTTGTCCCAATAAATTGAGGTGGGTTAGATGAATAATTTTATGCCATTCCATTCTAGTCCTTAAATATTTTATATGAATAATTTTACATTCTACTCCTCAAGATATGTTCAATTAGTTTTAATAAATTCATATTTATTCTTAATATTGCATCTTATGTCAATTTAGATTTATCTGACCCCTAGTTGTTGCTTTTCTTTACTACTGCCGAAACACAATTTATAACAAAAACAAACAAACAAACAAACAAACAAAAATTCTAATAATAAAATAAACAATATCGACAGGACATAAGTTCATTGTTTTAAGTTTACACTATTTTCCCCGGAACCAAACGGAGGATAACGAGTACCAGTAACAGACTCACCTGACCATGATCGTCAGACTCTTCGGCGCATTGGATCTCCCCCTGGATGACTTGGAGGAGTGACTCGTCAGAAGTCGGCCGCCGAGAAGTCGAAGAGAAGTGAAGGACCGACGGAAATGAACTCCGGGAGAGCTGTAGGTGGCGACCGCCGGCAGAGATCAGGGCAGAGCAGTGCTGGTACCTTTGACTTCCGACGACTCGAATCGCCAGAGGTACAATGGAGGCGGCTGATCTGCGAAGCATGCTAGCAAATGCCATTTGCAGTTGAAGAGAGAAGAGAGGTTTAATGGTTTTGAATTTGGAGGAGACCGAGTCGGTTGAGGAAGAGACCGATTAGGGTTTTAGAAAGATGGAGGGTTTTACGGGACTGACTGTCTGTGGGGCAGCTTTATATAGGGCGTGTAGAGGTTAGAGTACCCCCCACGCACCCACGGCAATCGTAAAATTTTGAGGAAATCAATTTTTTTTTTTAAGGGTAAATCATTTTTTTAAAGAGTAAATCAATTCCCTTTAAAACTCAAACTTCTCAACACTACTCAAGTTTTCATTTGGGTTTTAAATAAATCATAACTCGAATCATTCATTTTATATATCTTACATAGTAAGTCTCCTATACAAAAAAATTGTGTTGATTAGATATTTACATATATTTGAATAAATGATAATTTATTGCACAAAATGAACAATATAACTTAATGATCTATTTTAAGCCAAAATTGTTCATTTTATGCAGCAAACTATCATTTATTCATCAATATGTGAATATCCGATCAAAGTAATTTTTGCATAAATAATCTACTATATGAGACTTATAAAATGAACGATTCAAATCATCGTTGCAGATCCATCCAAGACCTATAAAATAAAGTCTTGAACAGTCTTGTGCGTCTAGGTCTTGAGAGGAAGTAAACCCAAATTACACTGACATCTCTTGAGATTTTCGACAAAAACAGAAATACTTCTTTAATTTTCTGAAATAGCACTGACATTTCTTGTCAGAAAAAAAAAAAAACTCCGTTTAAATTTTTTTTGTTTAAAGACGTAAATGCCCCAGTATCAAAATAACCATTCTTTTTTAAGAACGCAACAAATAGAAATATGCCGACATCACTACAAACAGAAACACTACTGCAGTACAATGGATCTCGTCGTCGACGATGCCACTAGCTCTCGCCACCGATCGTTGCTCCAGTCAGTCGCCGCCGCTCGTTCCCTTCAATTGTAAATTTTAACATATAAGTATATTTTTTTTCTTTATGTTTTCTTGTTTTAAGCAAGATAAATCTGTAAAAAATGTTAAAATAGTTGAGTTTTCACATATTCACCAATTTAATAAATGAACTATACCTTCTGGAGAATCAAAATTGATCTACAAGGTAGACCTATTTGACTTGAAGAGTTAAAAGACTGTAAAAACACTTGAACAATCTATATGCTTAGATAATCAAGAGTAAACTCTTTAATATATTAATTTAAGAGACATATAAGTTTATTTGCATAAATATCAATATTTACATATTGGTTTAATTCAAATAACTCTTAAACTTTTAACCATGTTAGGAGTTAATGATAATATAAATGCAACCTTAAGAGAAGGTAGATATAACAATTTTGTTTAATCTTTTATGGGTGTTGCACAGATTAATTTATGTCATGAACCAGTTTATTTTAATGTTTATTCGAATTTAAATTTACCATTATCAAATGTAAATTTTTTTGATGTTGTAGCTTTAAATTTATAAACACATAGTTATGATTTTCTTCTCGGATCAGAAACCATAGTTGTTATTTAACGTATACATTATAAAGTTATGAATACTTTATGTCCAAACACTGTTTTACGCAGTGACCTTAGCAAAACCACAGTAATTGAAAATAACCTTTTAATTACACAAATTTCCAAATCCCATTTAATCTAGTGAGATGAAATTAAGTTTTCCACAAAGTGAACTATCCATGGGACAGTAATGGCTCGACCATTTTTGGACAGTAATATTGATTAAATGTCTAAAATGCTTTAGGAGAGATTGAAATTTTCTTTGCAAGTCCAAGTAATCTTTTAACTAGAAGTGCCTCTTTAAGAAGATCTCCTAGTTTATGTATTTCATATCCTAAATCCAGTAGAATTTCAAATTATGAATCTACAACATCAGAATTGCCTTATTAAACTACTACTATAACTGACTTAAGTAAAAAACATGGATCAACATATGAGTCTGTTTTAACAGGACTTAGAATGTCTGAACAACAAATTCTTTATGGAATTTATTCTTCACCATTTCAAGATGTTTCTCAACGCATATCACTAACTGTCTCAGAAATGAGTTTTCATATGTAATTTTTATGAATTTTACACCAAACTCTTTTTTTCGACAAATTATTAGTAAAGAATTCCATAACCTAACTCACACCGAGTTTAAGCAGTGGTTTTTCTCCACCTATAATAAAAATCAAAGAAACATTACTCAAAATGTTTTTTATAAAGATCTTGAACAACAACAAAAAGTTATTTTTTTTAAAGAATGGTTTGAGCAATAGCCTCAAGAAGAGTTCCATATTGTTGTTATTTTTTATCATAGAAAGGTTTGAACAAAACTTGATGGCACCACCTCAGTTCATCCATCTTCTGATTCTATTCGAATTACTTCCGGTACTAAACCATTGGAAGCAAGTCTATATGTTTCTTTGGATGACAACAACATTTCTCCGATTGTCAAAACCCAAATGGAATAATTAAATTTTATTAATTTATATCTTCAAACAATTAGTAATCAACTTAATCATATAGAAGAAAACGTAAATGAAGTTCTAATTCATTCTCGTTATCCTGTTACGACTTCTAAACCATTAGGAGACACATAAACTTTTTTACAACCGTCACGTTCTGTTCCTGGATTTAAATTATCCAATCAAAAAAGAGATAATAAGTTTGCTGAAATATTAATCTCAAAATTAAAATCTTTAAAGATAAAAGAACTTGAAAAATAAATTAATACTTTAAACCAATCTTCATCATCTAATTCTACCTCTACTTATGAATTAAAAACTGAACTTGAGTCCGATAACATTCTAGCTCAAATTTAAGATTTTTAATTTATGTTTACTCCTTAGGTAAATAAGATTGAATATGAACCCACCGGCGCTACTAATAGACATTATATTATCAGTGTTCTACACCTATTTTGTTCGATTTATTATCGGTCAAAAATATATTAAGCCCTGATGCCCCTTTTCAATAAAAAAAAAAAAGAGAGGATGAAAGTGATGGTACTCCCAACGATAACAATAGTTCTTGGAATGGCATTGAAGAGATGGCTGAGAGAACCCGAAAGCAGACCGCTAAAGATAGGAATATGAAATATCTGATCATCAATTTGGTATTCAAATACACTATCTGAGAAAGAATTTAGGATTGTGATGAGTTCTAAATTTGCAAATTTAAAGTTTGAGAACAGAACAGGAAACTAATTTAGCATTGTAAGCATTGATGAGTTTTAAAATATCATCAAGTAAAGATGTCCACCCACTACCATCATTCGAAACTGTTTCTTGAGAAATTAACATTTCAATATTTTTATCTTTATTTCTAATAGTTTTGATAATTTAGATGTAATAGACAATACAATTCTCACCAAACAAAGATTGAATATAATATTAAAAAATTACATTCAGTTAAACTATACATTTTCTTCTACTCAGTTCTGAATTTGAATCATCATTTGCCATAACTTTTAACACATACTTAACTAAAGTACCATACTGTGAGCCTCAAGAGAAATAAGTAATCAATTCTGAGCCATAAATTCAACCGTCAGATTCATCTTGTGACAAGCAGCCAGGATTGCCGAGTCCCCACGGACGAACCTTCATCGTTGATAAGTAATCCTAAAGAAAAGCACCCAACAATTTATTTCTATATATGTATACACTAAAAATTACACACCTCACACCAGTAATCATAATTAAACACCTCACAACAGACACCCACCCTTAAGAGTTAACATCATCCAAACTTGACTTTTACACTTGCAAGGACAACTGCAAAAGATCGAAATGAACAAACAAGTTCAAATTCATAATAACTTACAACCCGTCAACCCCTAACGTCACACGGTCCATACCTTCACATAACTATCTCTGGTTTCAAAATGCTGGACTTGATCTCTTTGTGGGGTAAAACCACGCCCCCGTTGCTGTAAATCTCATCGCAGACATGAACATCCTCTCCGAGGATAGTCATATTTTCCACGCGAGCCCATTGTCCCACAGTGGAGTGCCAACCGATGATGCTACTGGAAATGCACGCGTGGTTCTTGATGCGGACCCCACGCATTACCGTGCAGCGAGAGAGTCTAACACCCGACTCGACTACGCAGCCTGGCCCGATTGCTACGTCGGGCCCAATTAAACATCCTTCTCCAATTGTTGCAGTCTCATCAACCAGAACGTTTCCAACAATATGAGGTCCAGTAGCCAATTTAGATGAAGATTTCTTTCTCAGGGAGTCCAGATAGAGTCTCAGGCCAGTGATGTAGTCCCTTGGCTGTCCAATGTCCATCCAAAAGCCAGGTAGAACCATGGCATAGAGCATTTTCTCTGATGCAATTCTTGGGAAGACCTCTTTCTCAATTGAGGTGGGCTTCAGTTCAATTTGATCAAGAACGGATGGGTTCAGCAAGTAAATCCCAGCATTGATTTTGTTACCCACGAACATTCTAGGTTTTTCTACAAATCTTTCAACTTGCCCGGTTGATTCTTCCATAACAACAACACCGTATTTTGACGGCTCGTCAACCTATATTAACCATTAAATGATATTTAATCATATAACTTTAAAAAAATAATAATAATTCAAAATGTCTAAAAGAAAGAGAAATTTGGGAATCACCTATTACCTTGGTAACCATAATGGAAGCCTCACCTCCATGGGACTTGTGGAATTCAATCATCTCTTTGAGAGGGTATTCACTGATAACATCACTGTTAAGAACAAAAAATGGCTCACCAGTATCATCTACCAGTTTGTCCCTGGCTAGAGCCAGAGGACCTGCAGTGCCAAGTGGCTCAGTCTCTTGGGAGCATGTAATCTTGATTCCAAGTTTTGTCTCAAATTCCTTCAAGAAGTTCAACATCACCTGCAGAAGCAAGGTGTTTTTACCACAACATATTCAACAACATAAATCCACATTAGCAATACCCAAACAGCACGTGAACATTTTCACCATAAAAAGCTCCACCGTTTTTACCTCTGGTTGGTAATTGATAGCGAGAACCACTTCACTTACTCCAATAGACTTGAGAGCCTCAATCTGACATAATTCAAAGAATATTTACGTTAATCTACGTTGAGCACAAGTAACACACACACACAAGCCAGAGAGAAAGGGGAGAAAGAGGGAGGGCAACTGAGGAAGTGAGGAGCACAAACTGCACAACAATCAGAAGGACAATAGTTTATAAGAACATGCATGACATGCTACGAATGTTCTCAACCATGAGAACTTCAGTATTTCTAGATGTAAGAAATATCACGAAATAGGGATTAAAATAATCAGTTGATTTAAAAAAAAACACGAAGAATCCCTTCATACAGAATCCAAAAAATTGTAAAGTTCAAGAAATCAAAGTTAATAATTACATGCATAATTGTGAAGGTGAAACTGTTTTTAAAAAACCAGTTTCACCTTGAGGAGGCAAATATTGAAATATGTAATCAGCTGAAATTTTCTGAACGAAATCAAGAATCACCTATGGAATTCTATTTGTGTGTTTCTTCATGTCAAAGTATAATATCATAGCACATACAGAAAAGGGAGCCAATGAAGAAAAGTACTTCCAATTTATCAATATAAATTAAAGATGAAATATCAATATGTGCTAAGAACTCATACCTGATGCAGGATCATGGCATCGAATATCAAGATGTGGTAAGAGATTATACCTGATGCAGGATCATGGGTTTGTTGGCAAAATCAACGAGGGGCTTTGGTACACTAAGTGTCAATGGCCTCAACCGAGTACCAAAACCTCCAACCAGAATAAGAGCCTTCATCGTGAGATGCCAACTTTATCCTGTCAAATGAACAATCAAAATCTAAGCAGAAATCTATCAAAAACTAACATAGAATGCAATTCAAAATACTGTTGGATGACGCATTTCCATCCCCTTCATATTTATTCAAGCCAAAGAGGAAGAAGGATGCACTCCCATAGCATGTTAACATTTGGATCAAAAGCAATAATAATGAGCTCATCTTCAAGGGAAGACCTTTCGGTCCTTTACTGACAGGTGTTATGCTGAGTTTGACACGAGAACACCAGATGCAGGGGACAGGAAGCAACACCAGTTTATGATTCTAAATAAAAGGCAAAAACAGAGAAAGGAGCCCGAAAATCTAAAAGCCTGGCTTCAAGGAAACAGTCAAAAGATTCTTACACGTGTCATAAGATTACTCATAACGCTAACACAGTCAGGTGTCAGTCCGTCCAAAGGGTTTAGCTGGTATAAGAAAACAAATTCCTGCTACACCACAGGCTGTATATATTGATGGCTATGACAAATCCATTGAACTTTAGAATTGGCTACTCCACAAAGAGTCTAGACCTAAATATAGTTGGGAGTTAAGGATTACTTCAATTGGTGGATGACTTGAACTGACTTATATGTCAAATTTGAAAGTTAAGAAATTGGACTTTCTTTATTATGTTTTTCAAGTGAGCCGGAAGATTTAGTAAATAGGAGAATTGCCATATAAAAAGGCAAAAAAGAAGCAAATCTAAGCAAAAAGTCACATCTATTATATAGTTCCGGTGAGAATTTTTTGTGTCACAGCTCTACATGTTCCAAATTGTAATTATCATTATTTTATTTGTCATCTTTTTTTAGTTTTTAGGGGATGCTAGTTTTACATCATGGAGAAATTTGTAGGTACAATGAAATTGGATTTCCGAACTGACCATGGGACATAAAAGACAAAAGAAGCAAGAAGTAATTATAAGAATCAATATCCATTAAAAGCAGCAACTTGTTGAAAATTTTGCGAGTGCACGTGATAATTTATTTTCCCAAATCATAGAGAAAGAAGCAACCATGAAATCCAAACATCAAAGCTTTGTTTGTATTAATATCTGAATCCACTCCCCAATCTCTATTTGGTCACTCACACAAATGATCCGGCAATCTTGGCCCATTGAAACAATTTGACCTCTTGTAATATAAGAACATGGATACATACATATACACACATAGATATAAAAACAATTTGACATCTTGTCAATATAAGAACACGGATACATATATATGATATACGTGCGTGAGTATATATATATATATATTATGTATTTATCAGATCATATAATTAATTTGGAAGACGAAAAGATCAAATACTTTCTTTTTTTCAAATTGATCTTACATTGATTTTGAAGACGAAAAGATCAAACGCTTTTTTTTACATTGAGTTTATATCTAAACCAATCACCTAAGCCAAACAGATTGTCTGTAACTGCATAAAAGCACAATAAAGCTATAATGAGCAATATAAATGCCAGATCCGACGACGTCAACGACATAACTTACAATTAATCATAGAACAATTGCGGATAAAGCTCACAATTATTCACATGAACAGAACAAAGCCATAAAATTGACAATAAGAAAAAACCAAATCCATTATCCACCAAAACTAGACAAATTCAGCAATTTTCAACGTAATAACAGAAACTTTTCCATAAGATCGCAGCCACATTGCCGGTTGAACTCATGATCTACAAACAAGGAAAGCAGAGCAGATCAAACGACGCATCGTAATACTGCAAACGTCAAAGTTACCTTCAAAGCATCAATCAAAATGGCGGATCTAACGGCAACAGTTCAGGAGAAAACGTACATCCAGAATGGAATCGTCAGAGAATTTACCTTTCATCCGAGCTTTGGACCGAGTTAAAGTGAACGACTCGAAGCGAGTTCTCAACGGTTGAATCTGACTCGGACCGAGTCAGATTTCCCTCGCTTTTCTCTGAGAAACCCTTCTCAACTGCTTTCAACCCCGTCTTTACGGTGTTCCAATGAAGATGGTTGAAAGAGAGCCTCCACGGTATATATACAACACATAAATATCCACAATTAGGTGCGTGCGGTGACAAATTATTAATTAAGGAATATATGCGATCTGACGTGATATTGCTTGCTAATAAATAATAGGTTTTCAGTTAAAAGTTAAAAAATATAAATTTTAATGCATAAAATTTATTAACAAAAATTTTTATGAGTAAAATTCAATTGTATTTTCAGTTAAAAATTAAAAAATATAAATTTTAATGCGTAAGATTTATTAACAAAAATTTTTATGCATAAAATTTAATTAAGCAATTTTTTCAAAAATATTTTTTAAATAGATAATTTTATCTATTTTGCATAACAAATTGATAAGCTTATCTGTTTGATATTCTTCTGTTTAATATATAAATAGATAAATTTATCTGTTTGTATATGAATACAGATAATATAAATAAATAAATTTATCTATCTGTTTATTTATACTTAACAGATAAATTTATTTGTTGTTCATATAGATACGTAAATAGATAAATTTATATATTTGCATATAAACACAGATAATACAAATAGATAAATTTATCTGTATTCTTTATACATGTTTTGAAAAGACACAAATAAATTTATATGTATTCTTAATATGTGTTTTTAATAAAATATATAAATTTATCTGTATTTTTTACATCTGTTTTCAATAAAAGATAGATAAATTTATCTGTATTCTTCATACATATTTTGAAAAAACATAAATAAATTTATCTGTTCTAGAGTATTTTGTCCCAAAAAAATCTCGTGTATTAAAATTTTTATGCGAATGGATATTATTCGTTAAAATTTTTTATACTGGATGAAAAACAGTAAACGGCTTATAAATTAGACTGTTCACTAATTTTTTAATAAATAATTGCAACTCATATTATGTGAATTATTTCTTATCTTATAACTACTACCCAACAAATGTGAGTTATTATATTTCTACTATAAAATTTATCACTATAATGTTAGATGAGATTATCACGTGAAATTATCACATGATACTCTAAGGACACTGAATAATTACCTAGGTGCCGTTTGGTAACGTTTATATTTTTTATTTTTTATTTTTATTTTTAAATTTTTCGTAAATTGTAAACGAAAACATATTTGGTAATTATTTTTGTTTTCAAAAAACTGTAAACAGTTTTCAAAATTTACAAAATTTTAAAAAACAGAAAAAATATTTTTTCACTTATTTTGTAAACAAATTTTAATTGGATTTATCCGTAACTTCCAACTACCACTTTTCAAATATTTATGTTACCAAATATGTTTTTATTTTTGTTTTTTTATAACCATAAACAAAAACATATTTTTTATTTTTTATAAATAAAAAATAAAAAATTATAAACGTTACCAAACGGAATCTTAACGCGTGCGGTGAGTATGTATGTTAACTACATTAATATTACATGATAAAAAAATTTTAAATCTTGACAATTCATTTGCATTGTAATTCATAATATTTATTAATTTTAATACAAATAGACAGTTGGAATTAAATTTTTATAACTTTCGTAGTTGGTTATATATGCACAAAGCATTTATCACATAGTATTGTTATGATCACTAAGTCACGTTTGGGCTATTTAAAAAGTCAGGGTTTTTATTAGAAAAAATAAAATATTGTTTGTTTTTAAGAAATCCAATAAATTTTTTTAAGAAAAAAACTTATACGCAATCTAATGACTATAATATCTTTAATCTAAAAGTTAAATATACTTTTAACAATAAAAAAAGACGTGTCAATATTTAAAATATTATAACTTAAAATGAAAAAATAATAGCACTTTAGAAATTTTTATAAAAATCACAAAAATTATTCTTAAAAAATTATTTCAAACACTTCAATTTTTTTTAAACTCTTTTTAAAAAATGTAGCGCAATCACAAGTATTAGCTATTAAGTTTAAATCACTATACTAAATTAACTTATCTATGTTTTCTATATTTTATATTTTTAATTTTAATAATTCATCAATTATTATATTTTTATTTATTATATTATCTATAACTCTTATTAACACTGCTTTTTTACGCCTTTAAATCCTAAAAACTATTATGATATATTCTCACCTCCGCTTTGCTCTCACTATTTCCCTAATGTTTTTTGTTGTTGTCTCTAATCCGATCTAATAGGTAATGCGAAGGAAGATTGATAAGTGCCGAAATGTACATATTTAGGTATTTCAAAGTATATTTGTTGAGTTTTTTAATTTTGCTATTTGATGTTTATTATGTCATTCTCATGATTATAGGTCACGAAAGCTGAATACATGAATACAGTGTCAAAATAGAGTTTTAGAAGCTCAAATAAATGAAAAAGGTGCAATCTATATGAGCTGAACACATAAAAGAGGGCAAAAATACCATTCTGGTCCATTCTGCCTAAATATGACTTATTTATGCCCAAGCCGAAGTGGTCAAAAAGCTAAAAATATCATTGTGGTGCATTCTGTTTGAGCAGCTAAGGATGGCAACGGGATGGGATCGAAAAAAAATAATTGAGAAAATAGCGGGGGCAGGTGGGAGCGTAATGAAAAATATATTTTTCACTTAAAAAAAATTAATACTAATAATAATAACATGATAAGATATTAAAATAATAATATTGATCAATAACTATAATTAAAAAAATACAAGTAATAAAATAAAAATATGTATAATGTTTTTGTATTTTAGTTTTATTATATTGTCAAAAAATAAAATTTATATACATGTTTATATATTAAATATATTAAATTTATTTAATCGGGGGCAGAGCGGGAGAAAACGAGGCGAGAGTTGCAAATACCGCTCCTTACTCGTTACCTAACGAGTGCAGAAAAAACTCATATAAAATAGGACAAAAAAATAAGATAAAACAGATACAAGTATAATTGTCATCCCTATAAGTAGTCATAATTCTACCCAAGCAGAACTTGACAAAAATTAATTAAAATTGAAGCGTCTTTTCTATTGGTGGAAGATCAAGGCTTGACGTAAGAAGTAAAATAAGTGATTAACATTAAATGGGGTTATCAAGGCTTGAGGAAAGGCCAAGAAAAGAAAGGAAGAAAGAAAAAGATTCATCCATTGAAGATTTGATGATTTTTCAATTCATGTGAGTTTAATCGCTGTATTTAGAATTTAGATGAAACCCTAACCAGATAACTTTGATTTTATATTTGGTTTTAAGTTTTAATTATTCATATTCAATAATTGTATAAGATAAATATTTTAATATTTATTTCATTGATCATATTATTATTTTTACTTAGCACATGTGTTTATTTTATGTGACTATGAATCTATGCTTATACAACGGTTATATTTATTTTGTTATCGATACTTGAAATATAGTATGTTAAGAGAAAATGAGTGAGGCTAAGATTGCATCAAAGACGATTCGTGCTAATTAAAAATACTCTATACTTGACTGTTGATCGTATGAATTTGTTAGATGATACCGTTAGGACTTGTAGTCATAGCGGATCGCAATTAAATTCAATAATCAACCCATACAATTGCATTTGTTATATGTTATGGTGGTAGGTCTCTTTTTCTTATTGACCACTGCATTAATTTCACATTGCTTAATTTAATAGTAGTTAATTAAAATTTTAAATCAAACATTTCTTTTCATTCTTGAATTAATATAAGAATTAAATATGATAAAATAAATAATTGAAGTTGGTCTAATCAGACGATGACAATTTGGTAGAAACACAATAGCGTTTGCCTTGCTGGCAAAATGGTTGGTCTCTAGAGTCTGGATGACATGGATGGGTCATATATGGATGAGAGGAAAAAGTTTCACAATCCGTTTAGATCGAATGGTTTGGTAACAAAATATACATATATATATATATATATAAATTAATAAATAGAATATAAATAAAATAAAATAGAGAGATAAAAAAAGATTTTAATGAACACTTTTCTATATATCTAAAAAATAAAGAGATTTGAAAAAAAAGACAGTTAAATTTTACGATACTAAATTAATTTTTAAAAATAAACTCAAATCACACTTATTATAAAGTTAATTTAATGGATAATACTAGTCGCTTTTTTATTTATTTAGACTAAATAATCAAGATATGAGATTAAAAATTTTTTATTTTTATTTTTTTGCATATTCAAATAAAATGAAGAAAAAAATATAATATTTGAAAAATCTGCAATGCACATCTCACTTTTTGGAATATATGGTATGCACTAATGAGATTTTATGGTTAATGTTTTGAATGTCAAATTAGAAGTTGTGAATTATGATTTTTAGCTGTGAATCGTTATTGTTAATAGTGTGGTTTTTTTTTAATTATGAATTTACATGGTTAATTTATGAATTCGTGTAGTAAAATTTATAAAATACATACCATATACTTCTAAAATAAGGTGTGTATTGAAACTATTTCCCCTCTCTTTATAATTTAATTATTAGGGTTTTAAACATTATAATTCCGTATATATGATACTCTATCTTATATTGATAAAATATAAAAAATAAATCTAATATACAATAAAATATGTAGACACTACTAATAACTTGAATTTCAATTTTTGGATGCATTGTTAGATTTTTTATTTAAATGTTAGGCCAATAATTTATTTTGGTAATTTTAATGGTATCAGAATTAGCCAACTCTAGTCCCTTGAAGGGTTTATTCGCGCTGTAAATAGAGTAGTAAAAACTTTAGAGAAAAATAAAAATTCTGAAATTGTATATTTTGTGCACACTATTAGACTGTTTTGTACCAACTAATAAGTTACTATTCACAATGTGAATCAAGAGAAAAATTTGAACCACTTAACAAGGTTGTTGCGTATTCAAATGAAGGATATTCTCATACCATGTTTTACATCGGTGGAAGATTATATATATATATATATATATAAAAGTATAATACTATTAATATCTTGAGTTTAAGTATTTTGGATCACATTATTAAATTCTTTATGTAGTTATTGAATAAGTTGTCTATTTAAATTATTACAAATGGTATTAGAATTAACTCTAGTCACATAAAAGTTTTCATGGTAGTATTTGGAGAGTAAAGTGACTATAATACTCTCAATTTAAAAAGTCAACTCTTCTCACAAAAATAAAAAAATCATATCAATATTATAAATACTACAATTTAAAAACAAAAAATAAAAATATTTTAAATATTTTAATAAAAAATAAAAAAACAACTATAAAAAATTATCCTAAACAATTTAATTTTTTTTTTCTCCTCTTAAAAGTTAAAATTTTTAAACATACTAAATAGAGCCTAAATAAAATATCATAAAATCTTATTGTAAAGACCTGGAAAATTGTAATAAATTAACCTGGTAATCAATGTGATGTAGGTAAGCATTGTTAGTGTATAAAATATGGATGCAAGAATCATTTTTCAAGCAAAAAAAGTTGGGCCTTCTGTTATTCATTAAACTAAACTGTTTGGGTTAGCTTCTTTTTTATTTTTGCCTTTTTTTTCATCATTTTTTATATATTTTTTAATTTTCTTAATGTAGATATTTTACCTTTTTGGCTTGTGATGATAAATTAAATCTAAAAGTCTATTTGTTATGGCTAAAGTTGATTTTTTTTTACTAAAAATGATTTTTTTAATAAAAGGCTTAAAAATGATTTTTCTCATCTTATTTGAACTTATTAGTTTTTTAGTCAATATTTTTTTTTACTTTTTTAATTTTTCATAATAAATAATATAAAAAGTATCATCGTTTTAACTAACATAAAAAAAAAACTCTCACTAAAGACAAAAAAAATCACATAAAAAAATTAGCCCCGTATGGCTAGCTTGTTTATAAGCAAGTTTGATTAAGTTGACGAAGTTGATTTTTTCTTCTTTAGTGAACTTTTTTCATAATTTAGTCAAATTTTTATATTTTTTAGACTTTTCTCGTTGACACGAGTCAGAAAAGTAAAAAATTTTGATCAAAATATAAAAAAAGTTCTGAAGAGGCAAAAATAAGCAAGAAAATAAGAAAAAAAATCAAATTAGTGAGTTTATAAGTAAAATAAGCAAATAAATAAATAAGCAAGTTATGCCAAACGGGGCCATTATCTCCCTCTATAAATGAGAAAAAAAAAAAAAAAAAACCTTGGTACGTCAAATACTTTTTCTTTTATGGTAGGCCGAGGTTTGGGAACACGCGTTAAATGAAACGTGCTTTGAGTTTGACAAAGTTAACTAAAGTAAAGTCATAAAATTCCGGCCAATGTCACGAACTGATCACGCCCTAATCCCTCTTTAAATTCCTTTTCTATTAGGTTATGTTTGGGATACCATTTAAAAAAAAAACTTTTTTATTGTGGTCCTTTTCAACTTTTCTGAACTTTCTTAATTTTTTAGTTTAGTTATTTTATTTTATTTTTTAGACTCTTCGTGAAAGAATAAATTTAAGAGTATAGTAGTAATTTTAGCTAAAATTACTAATGTACCATTCACTCAAAATGAAAAAAAGCGTACGAAATATTTTATCTATTTGTATTTAAAAATAAATAAATAAAAATAAATTTTATTATTCAAATACAACAAATAATAAAAAAAAAAGTTGGTGAACCATAACTAAAAAATTACTAAGAAATAATTACAGGGAAATTTTCGAAAAATAGTTATCGGCGAAAGCCAAAAAAGTCAAGTGCAGTGGCTTAAAAAAGTCATCGATGGTGACAAAATTAATAAATGGTGATGACGTGATAGAAATTTGTACCAAGTAATTAGATTTGTGTGACTAAGGGTGATTTTATCTATAATATTGTCAAGCATTAAGTTAGAGTATCTTAAATCTTAAAACTTTTAAAATAATAAATTTAATAAGTTCAAAAAATTTAAATAAACTAAATACACTATAAAAATTAAAAATTAAAATTATAACTAAATTTTTCCTTTTCAAATTCAAATAGAGGCTCATTCCAATCAAATCACTCAACCAAAATAAAACTAATATTTTTTATTCAAATCAAAGTTAAGTTGATCTAATAATTCTGTATTTTTTTTTTTACAAATTGTTGTGGGTCCTCCCTGCTAAGCATTTTCTAATATGAAAAGAGAAATAAAACCCCAAACAAAGACGGCTTAAGTTCCTCGTTTCCAAAAATCCATTGATAAGGACTTTGGAACCAACCTTCTCGAGTGAATATTTTTTGTATTTTTTATAATTAAATATTTAAATTAATTTATACTTACTTTAACTAAATTCCAACCCTAATGTTAATAATTAAATAAATCTCCAATAACTCTAATGAACATAAACG
>JAOTRH010000025.1:14314074-14340655 GCA_034768845.1 Heliamphora exappendiculata | reverse complement strand
TTACTAGTATTTCATTTTATTTCATTTCTTGTATCATTAATTTAATGGTCTATTTTAATTCTTAGCTTTCATTTAATAGTTACTTAACTTTCTTTCTTAACATTTACTTTTTTTGTGTAATGTTGCTTTTAAAAAAAGTCTTATTTCTTTTCTTTTAACTTAATGTAATTTGTTTCTTAATGTACCATTTATTTTTTTTTTCTTTGCCTATAATATTAGTTTAAGTGTTCTTTTATTTTCTTAGCTTTGTTATAATATTCTAGCATTTTTTTCTTATTTTTTTTATTTTTCTTTTAAACACTAGTTTAATGTTTCGATTTTTATTTCATTTATTTATTTTTCTTTACTTTTCAATATAATTCATATTTCTAGCAATTTTTTTTCTTTTGATGTAGCATTTTATTTTCTTTTATCATTAACTTTATTTTTTTTCTCATAATGCCTTATCTCTTTTCTTTTAAGTATTTTATTTTTTTTCTTTAAATACTAATACTTCATTTTATTTTATTTTTAATTTAATATTTATTTTCTAACTTATACTTTTTATTTTTCTTTCTTTTCTTTCAATATTAGTGTAATTTTCTTTTATTATCTTTTATCTTCTTATTAATTTTAATAAAGTTCCATTTAACATTTCTCTTCTTGTAATATTAGCATTCATCTCTCTTTAAAAAAAATTTATTTTCTTGTGATTCCATTTTTATCTTTTTTTTCTTTTATTTTATTAAACCAAAAATCGCAAAAAAACATCATAATTTTCTCTTTAAAAGAAAATTCTAATTTTCTTTTCATCTCTTTTATTTTTCTCAATTTTCTTCTATTTTCTCTTAAAAATATAAGATGTTAAATTTTCTTTAAAATTTTCCTCTATTAACTTAATTTGTCTTCCGTAATATTTTATTTTATTTATTTATTATTAACCACAAAAAGGCGCAAAATAAATAAAGATACATTTATGTTAGTTAATGTTTTTCTCATTTTTCTTATTTTAATCTTTCAAGTTAAAAGTGTAATTTTCTCCTCTAATAATAATTAAAAACTCATTTGTTTGTTTCATTTCTATTATTTTTCTTTTCTTTTGTTTTGTTCAAAAAAATATAAAATGTAAACAATAAGATTTTCTTTTACTAGTTTAAACAAGTATTTCTCAACATTTTATTTTGGCTTGTAAATTTTTTTTATTTCTTTCTTCTTCAAATTAGAGTTTCAAATATTTGCTTGTTAATACATAAAATATTTGTTATTAAATTTTATTATTTTGATTAGTCTTTAACATAAAATTTGTACATATTTGTGGATAATTCAATAATATACATATTGTACATATTAGTTTAGGGTTTGATTACTTTCTGTCAAAATTATGTAGTTCATTTTTGTGCAATCTAAGTTAGATAATTTTAGCAACTTAACATGTTTGTTCTTTTAACTAAATTATGCTAGTTTAGGTTGTTTAAACAATATTACATGTGGGCATGTATTTCATGTATCATTTAGATAGAAATTGCATGTTATAGGATTTAAGATTTTTTTTTTGACACTTATTTGTTTTGAAGTGTTATGTACATATTTTATACATTTTCTATACTTGATTTTGAATGTTCTCTCTTCGCTTTCATTTTCTTTAGTTGCATGTATTTGAGAAATTCTATTAAATAACCAATGATGATTAGTATATGGCAATCTTACGGTTGGGCGAACAGGGTACCTAACACCTTTTCTGATTCGTACCTTAGCCCCCGAACTCTTTTTTTCTAGTTAACGTTTTCAAGATCAGTAGCCATTTTTTTTATTTTTCTTAATTTTTTTCAAAAACTAAGTGGTGACTCTATTTTCAACAAAAGGAGTTTTCAAATTTTAATTTTCAAAGTATTTAAAATATTTTTTAAAATATATTTGAATTCTCTCATTTTTGACCTCCAAATCCCAAAGTCATAACGGGAAACAGATAATAACGTCGTCTATTATTCTGACTCTCTATGCCAGTACACTTTATGTGTATTGAACGGGACATTTGGAGTAATTAATTTTATACTTACTATATAAATTAATTCATATTCCAATGTTATTATGAATAGTATTTATCCTCTTAATCTTGAAATAATTATTGATTTACGTATATTTAATATTCGTTATTTTAATTCATTAGAGGGTGCGATCTTATATGGGTCTATATTCTCGGTGAGTTAAATAGCAGTATTATTTATATGGTGAATAATAATTATTAACGAAATTCGCGTCCCAAAAGATCGAGATTGACGATATCCCCTTAAAGAAGCTTATAAGTTTTGACCGGGCCAAACCCTGCAGGTGGATTTGATTATCTAGCGGTCAAATAAGTTAAGCGGAAGGGCATAAAGAATATCAAGATACTGATTAAATTAAATTGTCAGTAATTAAATTTAATTGGCGGGTATCAAAAATTTTAACGTGGGGAGAAATGATAAGCATTTAATAACATGAGCTCAATGCAATATGGACTTGAGCTTATGAGTCAGAGTGCAATTATACTACTTTAATAGTGTGAACTGTAATTTAGTATTTTATAAAAATTGTAGAAACCACTGCTGATTTTCCATAATCGCAGATACCGTTATGAGATTTGCTTAACTGCAAAAATCACTAATACGTGTCGGTGTTCCATTTGAAATCTTACTCATAATTACTCTATAGGTTCCTGCTGTAACTCTATAAATATGCGTGTAAGCTGGATCAGTTTCATAACTTGTCTTTAAGACTAAAGTTGTCTAGGTTATGCCGGTACGAGTTCTCAGATGACTATAACTCACACTATATCTGGGAATCTTATAAGATAATACAGTATAAGATCTGACAGGAGTTTCAACTTGGATTCAAATCATAGTTGAAGATTCGATTGGTAAAAATATATTATTCTAAATTAATTTCGGATGTACGTGTTTTATTTTGATTGTTTGTCATCAAAAATTTTATCTGGAGCTCGCTTTGGCATTTGCCTGTCCAATTAATTTTTTCAGATAATCGTTTGCAAAAGCAAAGATCTTGGCAATTTTACCTACAACAAACCCCTATTGTACTAGGTTCTTTATGTGTTCGGTATTTCTAATTTTACAGTTTTAATACATTTCTGTTTATTTTTGGTCTTACAATTTCTGCAATTTCTGTCTTGGTTTTATTTTCTTGTCGGGTTTTTGATTTTTTGTTTTACAATTTGTTCAGTAATTAATTTCCCAACATTTTATTCATATGATCAACTATATATAAAACCAATAATACTACACTATTCATTTAGCCTAGACTTCCAAAACGAATCAATCTCTGATAACAATGCAATATTATGTTACAATATAACATAAAATCTTAGGAGGTCACAACAACGGGTTTTGCAGCAATAGAATGCTTATCTAGCGTCCCATACCTCGCTTGAGAAATGATAATGAATGACATAGCTTATAGCCCATGAATGGTAAGCATGTTGGAGAAGAATGTAATAAGTTTTTTTTTGTACAACGAAAAAATGTAATAATCAATCTATCTCCACCTTCTACATCTCTTCTTCATAGGGTATGGTTAGCCCTTGATAAATAGCCCATAATTCAACTTCAATACTTGATTTGGCTTTTAGCTTTTCGTAGAACCCGAGCATCCATCTTCCTTGCTTCGTGAAACATATCTCTTAAGCCTGTCGCACCTGTGCTAATTCTTCAACAACCATTATTATTCAGTTTTAGCTTATCTGCTGAAGGACAAGACCATTGTGTTAGAAAAGGCTTATATACATTATCGGTAAAATTAGATTTAAAAGCCTCTTGTATTTCAAAAGTGTAATCTTTGATGATTTTGAAATTAGCAAACACACTCACTTCTTTATTTTCAAAACTCTTAATGTTCCTATCTTTTCAAATCTGCCAAAGATTTATCGCAAAAAGTTGCCCCCATAAAGACATGATCCTTGGTTGGTTTATTTTTATTTTTTTAAAGTTCTCTTTTACCCAACTGTAAAGGGTGTTACTTATATGACGAGATACCCAATTTCTCCCCTTGATAAAATGTCAAATTTCTTTTGATTTAGAGCAACCTCTAAATAAATTATCCATATCCTCACTGAAGGAACTACACCTAGGGCCAAAACTGTTGGTATCCATACCTCTAGACATTCTAAGCATATTAGTGGGTAATCTCCCAAGAAGGATAAGCCAAATAAAGCTCTTGAGCTTTTGTGGGAGTATAGATTTTTAAAACAAATTCCAGCCAATAATATTACTATGATTTTCCTAGATGAGTTGATATGTAGCAGAAGAATAGAACTTGCCATTAGGGAAGCCAACCCATTGAGAGTAGTCGGGAAAGGCAACGAAATGTGAAATATTAACCTATTGAATATTCTCCACACTATTTCTACTGAGGTTGGTGAGGATGGGGGCTAAATTCCAATAACCTTCCTCATTAATAATGTCTTTAACAAACTGCTCTTGGTTGGTAGGTGGCACAGGGTCAGAAACATCCAAAAGTTCATTGCCACACCACTAATCCTTCTAAAGAGATATTGATTTTCCATCCCCAATTTTCGCTTGATGCCTTTCTCAATAATTTCTCTAGTGTTAACTATACCCCTCCAAATATGCGAGAATTTTCTTTTGTTAGGCTAACCATTAAACCGGTGCCTCGTCAGGTATTTGTCTCTAAGAATTTTAGTTTATAGATGAGAGAACATCTTTGTCAGCAACAAGCTTCTAACCTAGTTCACACAGGAGGGCTTTATTATGTTCCCTAGTTTTCTTTAAATCTAGGTCAACTTGGTCTTTAGGTTTGCAAACTTTGGTTTCAATTAATAAGGTGAATTCTTTTCCTAGTCCTAGTATCTCCCTACGAGAAATTTCTATTGATCTTATCAATCTCATTGCAAATGCTCCAGGGAAGCTCAGTGGTCTGCATATATAGCTAGGATAGTAGAAGTAACCGTCTGGCTAAGGGTGGCCCGTCTCGCGAGGAATAAAATGTTAGCTTTCCAACTAGCAAACCTACATTGGAGTTTTTCAAGAATGAAATTATAGTTGTTTTTATTCATTTTATTATACAAGATGGGGCTACCTAAGTAATTGTGAAGGTTTTGGGATATGGAAATGCCAAGCTTGAAACTCGGGACTAGGGCTGTATTCCTAGAGATATTAGAAGAAACAAACACCTTGAATTTTTGGTAGTTTATAGTTTGACTAGATAAGCTACAAAAATCATTAAAAACATTACAAGTAACCTCACAGTTCTTATTATTAGTATGCGCAAAAAGCATGAGGTCATCAACAAAAAAAAGATGTGATAGAGGAGGGCAGTTCTTAAAAACCTTAACTCCTTTCCACTCACCGGTACTTACTTTGTTCGAGATCATATGGAAAAATTTATCAATTCAAAGGACAAAAAGATTATGAGAAAGGGAGTCGCCTTGTCTCAACCCTCTTCTAAGAGAAATGCCATTTAGAATTTCTCTATTCCAAATAATAGTCGACTTTACAGAAGTTATACAGGCCGTGATGAGTTGCACCAAATTCTCATTCAAGTTATAATATGCCAGGGTATCTTTTAAAATGTTCTAAAATATTTTATTATAAGCCTTCTCAACGTCAATTTTGAGAATCCTACCCCATTTCAAATCCTTTTTGTACCCCAATGAGTGAATGACTTCCTGATAAACAATAATATCATCAAAGGTCAATCTGGAAGGGAGACTCACCTTTAAAAATCGATTTAAGTTACCATATATTTTTAGTAAAAAGCTAAAAATGTAAGTAAGTGTACGTATAATTTTTTGTGTATACTTCTTGTCCTGAATCATCAAATGAATTTTTTACTTTACAAATTTATAAATTTAGTAAGAACATCCATGCCATACTAGCTAAAGCAAATTTAGCTAGCCAGATACAAGAAAATGTGCTCCATCAGCCTCAATGGAGGCTGAATATTTTAGCATCATTAGCTAAATACATAAAATAATATTTTTTATGGATAATTACACTTACCTCTCATGAGATTTAAGTTTATTACAAAGACCTCCCATGTGGTCTTTAAAATTACACTAACCTCCCTTAAGATTTAATTTTAACATCAATTGCCCCAAACTGTTAAAATTTTAATTGAAATTTAACAGAAATCGCCCATCCCACCCCAAAACTATCATTAAAATCATCATGTTCCCCCAAAATCACCATTCCGTTGAAATTTAGAGTGAAAATGGTGATTTTTTGGGGAAAGTATGGTTTGAATGGTGGTTTTGGAGTGGGTTGGGGTGGGAATGGTGGTTTTGGAGTGGGATGGGCGATTTTCGTTAAATTTCAACAGAAATTTTAATAGTTGAAATGCAATTGATGTTAAAATTAAATCTCATGGGGAATTAGTGTAATTTCAGAGACCACATAGGAGGTCCATGTAATAAGCTTAAATATCAGGGGATGTAAGTGTAATTATTTCTATTTTTATAGAATATTCTCTCTCCTATAATCTAAAAGAATTAAAGAAGAAAAAATATTATTTTAAAAAATAGCTAAAATAGCTAGCATTGTTGGGTGTTAAATGAAAAATAACTAGCTAAAGTAAAATAATAGGCAATTAACTAACTAATTTAACTAATAATTAGTGTAAATGCTTTAAATATTTATATTTTTTTTATATAAATTTATAATCACTTCTTTTCAATTAAATTTATAATTTTAGTAATAACAAACACATCACTAAGTTCCTATTTGAATAACATGCTTATTTTGCTTATTACCAAATAAGTAAAAATATGAATAAATCATTTCGTTTGGCTACTAATTAGCTTATTTGCTTATTTAGTTTATTTTTATTTTACTAGCTTATTTTTTATTTATTTGGTTTATTTTTAATTTATTTGACTTATTTTTGCTTATTTGTTTAAATAAATTATTTTGTTTAGCTAAATTTTTATTTATTTTTACTTATTTAACTTATTTGATTTTTGATTTATTTATTAAATTAAATTTTATTTATTTAATAAATTAAATAACATTATTTATTTAACTATTTATATACTAAATAAGCTAATAAATCATTTATTCAAACCGGGCCTAAATTCATAATTTGAACCGCAACAAACACACTAGATGATCTCGAGATTTGCGCTCTCCCTCTCTTGGTCTCTCGTGCTATGGACTGAGCGCAGACGACAACAATATAGCATTCCAGTCTTCTCTCAGACGAATCGAATACGAATTACGAACTGTCAAGGTAAGTCTATTAAAGTTAATTTCAATTTCTGTTTTGTGTGTTTGATATGGATTTATCGAAGCTTTTGTTTGAATAGCTCTTTGGATTTGTCCTTCCATTTGACTAATTCGATGCCAATTCCGTCGACTGTTTGGTTGCCGAGAAATAGTGGGAAAGGAAAGTAAGATTTTTCAATTCTTTTTTTCTTGTTAATGTGAGTACGAGAAAAAAAGAAACAAAATTTCTAATGATTTCGAGCTAAACAGGTCTCTGTTTACCCTAATTCCATGGGTGAGAAATTTATGAAATAGAGGGAAAAAGAAAACAATGTAGAGCTTTTCATGTGGTGTGTTACTACTCACTTTGAAGAAGGTGGAAAATTCTGTTTAGTTTGTTAGAAATTTTTGTTAGGTTCAACCACCTGCCATTTGTGTCAAGCTTTCTAACTTCCTGAATAATAATATTTTTTATATATATGAGATTTACGTTTCTGTCTCTTTTTATTGCATGTTTGGCACTGGAGCGGCCTTCAGTACCAAATTGAAGGCATAAATCCCATGAGACCAAACACAGCCTTAACTTTTTCCCCAACTTTGTTGATAAAACGCTTGCAGAGATGGTTGTTTCGGATGGTTATATGTGGCCTTCTTTGTTGGGAACTTTATTTATTATATTTTTTGGAGGGCCCTTTTCATCAATAGGCATTTTAGCGGGAAACTTGAGACATTTTGTTGTGTTTCTGTGTTATTGCTGCAAACTTTGTTGCAGAGCAAAATTGGCTTCCTTTTAACTTCATTGCTTCATTAATTTTCTCCAAGTACTTTGATTAATAATTTTCGGTCATAAAAGATACGCATCTTGGGATGAGATTGTGATATGGATACAGAATTTGGACTGCTTGGTGGCTTTATATGTGGTTTTTCTTGCTTAATCTTTAATATGCATAACCATACAAGAAGGAATGGTGGATTCGACGGAATGTTCTCTTACTTGAGGCACCGGGTTTTGATGTCATCAAAAATGGGAATGCTGAAGCTTACAATGTTGCATTTCAAAATGTCCTAAAAATGATCGACATAGACCTTGTGTTAGCTACCTTGCGTTAGCTTCATTCTGGGTGGTGTCGATATATCTTCACTCTTCACATGGCGTGTACAACACGTGAAGCTACAAAAATTTGAGAACAAGTGAACAACGAAGTTTGCTTCGTAGGAATGTAAATAATAAATTGTCAAATAGCCAAAGAATTCCTAATCAGTTCAAGTGTATGAACTGCAACTGCCTCCTTCAACTGCATAATTTCCTGGTTTAGCTGTTTAGGTAACATGCGATATTCATTACTCAATTCTTTTGTAGGGAGCTAGGATATTAATGGTGGGCACCTCTGGGGGACACGATTTCTTTGAAACTGACCAGGGTTCTGATGAAGAAACTTTTGAGAACTTTGGTGAACATGACGCCACAGGGGATGAGCTGTTACACAGTTGCGATTCACATGGTGCTGTAAATGACGATTTGATTTTCATAGAGCCATCATCTAATGGTTTAAATGGAGATATTTTGGAACCATTTACGGGGATGTCCTTTTCATCTTTAGACGATGCAAGGGATTTCTACTATGAATATGCCAAGCAAACAGGTTTCACCATACGGACAAATCGAATTCGGCACTCACTAAAGAACATGGCTATAATAGGTCGAGACTTTGTGTGTTCACGAGAAGGTTTCCGTGCAGCTAAACATGCGCTTAGGAAAGACAGGATTCTTCCACCAAGACCAATTACAAGAGAAGGGTGCAAAGCAATGATAAGGTTGGCGGCAAGAGATGGAGGTAAATGCGTAGCCACAAAATTTGTCCGAGAGCACAACCACAAGTTAATGACTAACACGAAATTTCCAGGGGAACTACCCATCATAAATATACTCAATGAGGTAGGTATGAAATTTGTATATCATGGTGTTTACAAATTGACTTTAGCAATATTATCCAAAATTATATGATGGCATTGTTTTGTTTTATTGCAGAATTGTTGTGTCTTTATCATCACTTATTATGCTTTATAGGTTCTGAGCTTCTTGTTTCCCGTTTGTGGAACTAATTAGATATGCACAACCAATAAAGTTATCATCCCCATCCTCGATTTCTTAATATCAAAGCAATTTTGTACCAGTACGTTTGGTCATTGGTGTTCTATAAAAAACTGTAAATACTGAGAATGTTTTCAACTGCTTAAACTTCTGTGTGATATAGCTAAAGGATTCACAGCTAAGGTTCAACTGTAGTTCCAGTTATTTGTGATCCCTAGCTAAGCTTGCATTTGGGTTGCATGAACAAATTTTGGTAATGGCTTAGGGTGGCAAATGACAATCAAAGAGTAGTAATGATGAAGCAAATTGTTTCATCAGGCCCTTAATGGTGGTCCAGGTTTAGTGGCTTTTGTGTTTTTGTCTCAGTTGTCTTTCCCAAAACCTGATTTAATAGATGCAAACAAGAAAACTAGGATTTCTCATATCATTGGCAATTTCGTTCTCTCAATACTATTTCAGCTTAGATTCAAGCGTCTGAAGCTCAAAATTTATTAAACTCAGCCACACAACTCATTTTCAGCCATTCTAGTCTCTCGCCTTTTTCCCAACTAGAGCTATATTTGGTCTCACAATTGTAATTTTGAACACTATCATTTCTGGTGATGCCACTCAAGCATTTCGCACTCTATTAGTGGGCACCAACTCTACCTTTCTAGTATTTATGACCAATTGAAATATGGGAATTAAGGTCTAAGTAACCGCATAATTAATGTGTAGAATAAAGTGTACCAATGACAAAAACCTATACCTATTATTGAAAAAACTAAATAGAAAAGAAGAGATTTGTTGATTTTGGGTGCAAAATAGAGTAATGCGGCACATTGGGCCCTATTTGCAATTTTATTTTAACTATTTAGTAATTAGTTTTATTTGGATTATCTTTTAATTAGGATTTTACATTGTTTCCTTTTAGTTTACGATCCTAGTTTTTCTTTTGAATTAGATTCTCATTTTTATTTCTTTTTTGTTCAAAATTATAGTTTTCTTTTAAAATTAGAGTTTTAGGCCTAAAAATAATAGATACTTTTGATGTATGTAGTATGGAGGGTTGATTAATGAGAATGTGTGTCTAAGGCTGTAGCCTTGTGTTAGGGTTGTGAACCTTTTATATTACTCTTATTTTGTCTCTTGTTCCTCCATGTGCTTAATTATTTTGGTATGAGAGGTTAGGCTTGAGATCACCTCTCTCTAAACTATTTTTCTCCCTTCGTTGCTTTCTCCCAACATCCATCATATACTTTGCCAAAATCGCTGGAAATTTTAGCTTTTAGCCAAAACCCAGTAACAATAAATAACCCAATCCTGAATGCACTAGACCATCACGAGTCCACTTGACCTGTCTTTGAGCTCCAACCTTCGAGATATGCGTTAGAAACTTTGCACCACCCGCAATGACCAGTGTTACGACCTATACCCACCTCTATAGCATTAGGGTCGAGACTGGCCAGTAGTTTTAGACTACCCAAGGCCATTTTGTCATTTAATTGGAGTCCTCTATTAATAATTAAGAAGTAAAACATAATACATTAGACGTTTAATAATAAAACTTGTAAAATTATTTCTTTTTTCATTATGAATACAACTCAAAACGATTTCCATCAGAGATATGCATAAGTAAGAAGATATGAAATTCTATTATATTACATTATTATACAAAGGTATTACAAGAGGATATTTCATATATTACAAAACAAAAGTCGAAAGAGTACATAGCTCACAACTCAATGTACACAAAGTCTCAAGAACGGGCTCTTACACAAATCATCTTTATACATATGGCGCATCTCAAAACTTGAAGCATACTAAAGTTCATCACTTGAAAAGTTGTAAGATTTAATGCATAATCTTAAAAGGTTGTGAATGCTATATACCAAGGTTACAAAAGATTCATGAATATCTTTTGTCAAGCCTTTTGTCAAGCCTTTTGCTATATAATGCATATAAACTGGGTCAAGAACATTCTATAGAACCAAAGTACAAAGTATTGATAAATCTATTTTGATCATATCAATAAAACTAATAGCATTTCAATTGATATATGATGCCATCACCACAAACCTATTCACCGGGCCGACTCCGGCATTCTGGCATTTTATCATGTAGCCACAATTAGTGGCAAAAAGTTTGAGACGCTTCATTATAGTACTATTAGTATCTTTTCTTTCCTCTAGTAGCATGGGATAGCCGCGGATGACACTAAAAGATCAAACATTTACATTTCAACATATTGATATCCATGAAAGAATTAAAGAACATTTGATATGGAACATAAGATTTCCATTGTAAACATTTCTATTGAAAAGCATAATTTACAAATGTAACCAAAGTATAGTAGTACTCACCTCAAACACTTGTTCTAAGTTAATCATTTCGTCATCAAGTGTTCCTACATGAATAAATCCTTTCTTTATCAAGTGTTCCTACATGAAAAATATATATTATTATACTCATGATAGAATACACATAAATTCACATTTTGAGAAAATTATATCAATTACGAGATGTTACAACAATTACGAGATGTTATATTTCATTCTAGGTCATTATCTCACTTAGGACTTCATAAAAGTATATTAAATATCAACATATTTGTGGCCATGGCTGTGTAGATGCCCAAAACTAGTGGGGTAGACAACTTTTGTCCAAAAGCTTTAAAAAACCATAACTCAACCTTTCGAACTTCGACTGTGGCAAAATTATGTCCAACTTGAAGCATCAAAAGTCTAGTTTTTAATGGTAGTGGTCTCATCATCTAATTCCAAAGGTACAAAGGATTATGATCAAAAGAGTGAAGGCTGGTCATAAGAAATGTCTAGATTTGTTGTTATTTTGCTTACGTTTGATCATGCTTCATGTTCAAAATCAAAATCTCAGGTTTAATCATGTATCACACTTGTTACAAGGTATTTTAAGGTTTCATATTCATCTAGGTTTAATATTCATGTCGTTAAATGACGAAATTACCATGGATTCCAAACTTTTTAAGAACTAAAAACAAGAACCCTAGCTTTTTCCATGTATTAACCTTAAACTCATCTATTAATCAATTTTAATCTTGCTATTTTTAGGTTATATGATAGAGAATAGCATGGAGAATAAGTTTTTTTTACCTTAATTTGAAGTCTTGTATAAAAGCCCTATATTTTCCCTTCACTTTTCATGATTTTTCTTTCACTCTCTAGGTAAACACCTTGCTCCATAATCTTTTTAGAGCTTCTCTCTCTTCTCTCTTATTTTCTCTACTTTTCTTGAGAATTTATATCATTATCTCATATGTATACACATGTCATCATTTTACACCAAGACTTGGGCGTTGTTTGATAAAACTGAAAACTGAAAACTGAAAAATAAGTATTGAAAACTGAACTCTGAATTGTTTAAGCTGAAAAGCTGTTTGGTATGCACTGAAATTTAAGAACTGCATAAAATAAGTTGTTTGAACTGTATATGTAACGGAAGTCTGAAATTTGTTACTTTTACAATTTTACCCTTCGTGTCTTTATGTTGAAGTTTTTGCATTTTATCTAATAAAAATCAATCTCCTATCAAAATGTTGTTAATAAAGCATACAATAATCATTCATTCGAACAAAAACTAAATATAAAAAAATATAATAATGTATTTGATTCAAGTTCTATTGGGAGCTATAAACCCACCAATTGTTAAATTATGACAATTATAATAAAAAATTTAAATAAAGAGTTCAACTGAATTGCAATTTGCTCATGCAAGTTGAGCATAAAATTTTGATAAGCTTGTGTCGATCCTCTTGTTCCGTCCAGATTTTCTAAATTATTCCCGTGTGGTTGAGGGCCATCATGAGAAGCATTTACATTGCTTAACTGGTCAAAAAAAGCATATGTTATACAAGTTTTTCGTAGATAATTGTGTATGCTTATACAAGCAATTACGATATTTCTTTATGTCGCGAAAGGATATGATGCCATCCTTTTTAGTATTGGAAAACGAGCTTTCAAATCTCCAAAAGCACGCTCGATTACATTTCTTAACTTGGCGTGTGCTGGGTTGAAACGCTCCTCTTTTGTTCTTCGACGACGGCCATTATGGAAATCAGATAACCAATATCTCGCACATTTCGGTATGGTGTCATAAATCCACGAGTATGTGTGTATGTTGCATCACATAAAAAGTATTTCTCTGCAAAAGGCAATGAAGAAGATCTCGATATTAATATAAACAAATAATTTAAAGAATCATCTAACCTGGAGGAAGAATCGGAAAATTGTTAGCTGGATTGCTTTATAAATTCTTTTAGCACCCTTGAGTCATGTGCCTACCCCTTCCCAACCAAGCCCAAACAAATGTGAACACCATATCAAAATCACGTATAGCAAGTACATTCTGGTAACATTCTTCCCTTACTCTTCCTCTATATGGAACTTGTTGGTCACGTGGTACAACAGCAGATATAAGTGTTTCGTCTGGTGCATCGACCGCACCCTTTTAAAAATAAATATTTATTAGTCAAAGGAGATAGTTGATAGTAAGATGAAAGACTCATGTAATAAATTGAAATTTAGAAAACCATATTTTTACCTGAAATATTTCTCTGAGATGACAATTATGACGCATTTGATGTGTTGACTGGTTGTATGTCGTGGGGACAATCATCTCTTTTGCAAAATTTAGCTTAGCACATAATACTTCATAAAAGTACTTGTGTATTGTTTGTGTGGAATGATTGAATCTTCGCTTGACAAACCGATTTTGAATATTTTGACTCAATACTATTAGAAACATTGCCACCTTTTCTTGTACGGATATATATTGACCATCTTGAAGCCACCGTCTATTCTGTAAGTCACCGTATATGCTTCTTTATTCATCTGTAGCATTTCTTGACAATGTGTTGAGTGTCCTTCAAGAATTTCCTTCAGATATCCGTCCCCGCTAAGAATAGATCCAGTGTTCGACTTTCTTTCAATACATTTTTTCCTCAATAATTTGATAATCAAAATAATTGAATTGATCTTTAATGCACTCTTCTGGCTGTCAAACAGCATGCTGTTCACATTATTAATAGTAACGAGTTAAAATCTCATAAAAAATATCATCACATGTCAACTACACAACTAATAATATAGAAAAGACAAAGCTATTCTAATCCTATCCCAAGATTCTTTTTTATGACTCCCTCCATTTTTACCATTGTCAGAAGCTTCTTGTAAGCACAAATCTATGAAGACTTTAAACAACGCCAGATCCTTACAATTTGCTCTAGCACCTCCATCAAAAGCCATCCCTACATATAAAGTGTAATTAGGTTCTACATATAAAGTGAATTCCGAATAAACTACTTTTCTAATGTGCCTAATATGCTAAATGGATAAACATGCAATAGTTTCTCTAGTTTGAAATTTATGTCAGACATCTAGTCGGTTGGTTATCCAATTTGTTCTCAAATCCCAAATGATTCATAATATATATTTAGATATAGGGTAATTTTAAGTAGTTTGCTTCTTTACTCATATACAAGAACTGCACGTGTTTTCATGAATCTAATCTATGCACTTATATACAAGAATCTAATCTTTGTAAAGCACAATATGAATCTCAAACTTATCCCTTTTTGATACCCACAAAACAACTGCAAATTACTTAATTATATATATATATATGCACACATACACACACATATACACACATATATTCATCACTGAAATAGGAATCTGATTTTTATCCCTGTTTGAGACTCACAAAACAATTGCAAATTACTTTGTTTTATCAGCAACACACACACACACACACACATATTCACCACCGAAATCAAAAAATGAGCACAAGCATTCAAAAGTGAAACACAATGAAATCAAACTAATCCTATAAGTCAAATACCAATCCTGTCATCAGACATCTTTTATAGTGAGCATTATTCGGAAGTGAAACAATGTAATTGAAAAATAACAAGAAACCCTAAAGCGCGTAAGTTATCTGCAATCTTTTGAAAATTCCGGTTCACACAAAATGCCCAAAATCAGAAGCAATAAATTCAAGTGGGACAAAACATTACTTTTTGTGGGAGATTTTAGAAAAATTGAGATTGATTGTGACAAATGATGAGATCGTATGAGTTGAGATAATGGTTGAGAGATGAGGAAGACAGAATACAGGTGAGATTTTGTTGGAGAAGAGGGCAAAATTGTCACCCAATAAACTAATTTTGCTGAGCCTGTTCCGCTTTTCAGTGATAATTAACGGGAATGTTGCTGAAATTTTTTGTTGTTTTTAAGAGAAACTTATTTCATTAAGTGATTATTTTTAGTTAACAATCCAACTTAATTATTTTTTACTTAATTCATTCAATTTTAAGTGTTGAATAGAGTTATCAAACAAGGCCTTAGTCTTATGACACCTAGCTCCTTAGAATGTCACTTAGCAACTAGATGAGTCACTAATTCCTTAATTACCAAATTAAGTTAGTTAATCAAGTATTAATCTAATTAATCAAGTTTAGGTTAGTTAATCTCATTTACTTAGGTTTATCACATTTATTGGTAATTAACTCAGTTAGGCTAATTTATCATACTTATCCCCACTTAATTTTGATAAACTTTTACATATTAATCCCAAAGTCTCTTAAACATTAACACAAGTCTTTTAGGCACCGCAATTAAGGATTTTAAAATCGTCTAATCGCATAATTATATATTAACAAAATTAGTCAGTGAAGCACGCCAAATTTTCTTTTTATATTTTGTATACTATACAAGTGCAAGCTACAAGAATTTCATATTATCAAATATAACATACATTGACGTGCTTATCTTTGCATAACGAGAATGCTTTTGCACATGTTCATTTGAAAAAAAATATATCAAGAACTCTAAATACAATTAATCATGCACTTAATGAAACAAATTAGGTATGTAATGCAATAGTAATGCCTTGGGTATTACACTCTCCCAACCTTAAAAGAGCTTAGTCCTCTAAACTTGACGTACCTCATGCATCAAACAAGTAAAAATACTTTTTCCGTATATCATCCTCTCTTTCCCACGTTGCATCTTTACCAAAGTGATCCTTCCACCTCACTTTTACCATGGGAATCGTCTTATTTCTCAAAACCTGCTCTTCTCGATCTATAATCTCTATTGGCTGTTCAACATAACTCAAATCATCTTGTACAAAAGATATACGAGTCAAAACTTGTGTTGAGTCTTGTAGGCTTCCTCTGAACATAAATACATGAAAAATATCATGAATGTGTTCTAACTCAGTGGGTAAAGTAAGTTTGTAAACAACACTTCCTACTGCTAAGTTTGTAAACAACACTTCCTACTGCTCATAAAATTTTGAATGATCCAACATATCTTGGACTTAATTTTCTTTTCTTGTCAAATCGAATTACACCCTTCATGGGAGAAACTTTCAAAAAGACATAATTACCAACCTCAAATTTCAAGTTTAATCCTGGTATCAGCATAACTCTTTTGTCGATCTTGTGTTGTTTGGAGTCTTTGCCGTTTCACCTTGATCTTTTCATTGTATCTTGTACAATCTCAGGCCCTATTAAACACCTATTTCCTACTTCTGCCCAACAAATAGAAGATCTACACTTTCTTCCGTAGATTGCTTCATATGGTGGCATTCTAATACTAGATTGATGGCTATTATTATAGGCAAATTCTACTAAAGCTAAATACTGTTCCCAGCTCCCTTGAAAGTCAAGGACACATTCGCAACATATCTTCTAGAATCTGAATGACCCTTTTCGATTGTCCATTAGTCTGTAGAAGAAATGCTGTGCTAAATCGCAACTCAGTTCCAATAGATTTTTGCAAACTAACCCAGAGTATAGAGACAAATCTCGGATCTCTATCAGACACAATAGCAACTGGAGCTCCATGCAGTCTCACAATTTCTCTAACATATAACTCAGCAAGATGGTTTAAAGATTGAGTATTTTTCACAGCTAGAAAGTGAGTAGATTTAGTTATGCTATAAACAATAACCCAAATGGTATTGTTACCTCATGGAGTACGGGGTAGTCCAACAACAAAATCTATAGTAATATGTTTCCACTTTAATTCATGAATTAAAAGTGGTTGCAGTTACCTTTTAGGTCTCTGATGTTCTTCCTTCATTTGCTAACACGCTGAACAATGTGACACAAATTTAGCTATGTCTTTCTTCATTCTAGGCTACCAATATATACCCTTAAAATCATGATACATTTAAGTACTTTCTCCTGTTGTCTCTGCTGAATAGCTTTATACAAAAATGGTTATACAGTGAGTACAACAAGAGTAGCATTTGAATTGTGTAGTATCACTTCTACTTCATTCTTTCTAACTCATCAATCAAAGCTTTCTGTGAAGTACGAATGTAAGCTAAGTTACCTGAAGATTTTCGACTAAGTGCATCAGCTACTACATTGGCCTTGATTGGATAATATTGAATCTTTACGTCATAATCTTTCATCAACTTTGATCACCTCCTTCGTCTCAAGTTCAACTCCTTTTGGGTAAATAAGTATTTCAAACTTTTATGATATGTAAAGATTTCATATGTTACTCTATACAAGCAATGACGCCAAATCTTTAAGACAAAGATTATCGCTACTAGTTCTAAATCATGTGTAGGGTAGTTTTTCTAATGTGATTTGAGCTGGCGAGAAGCATAGGCAATAACTTTCTCATTCTGCATCAATACACAATCTAGTCCTCTATGCGAAGCATCACTGTAGATAACAAATCCTTCCATTCCTAAAGGCAAAGTCAGAATCGACGCTGTTACTAATCTTTCCTTCCACTCTTGGAAATTTCTCTTTTCCTCATTCCAGAAAAATGGCATACCCTTTGGAGTCAGTTCTGTCAGTAGTACAACAATTTTTGAAAAATCTTTAACAAATCTACGGTAATAACTAGCTAATCTCAAGAAACTACGAACATCTGTCGCTGAGCTCGGTCTTGGCTAGTTAATTACTGCTTCAGTTTTTTGAGAGTCAACAAATATTCCATCCCCATTAATCACATGCCCTAAAAAAGCTATGTTGTCTAACCAGAATCACATTTCTTTATTTTAGCATACGACTTTCTATTTCTCAACATCTACAATACAATTCTTAAGTGTTGCTCATGTTCATGACTTTTAGAATACACAAAGTATATCATCAATGAGTACTACAACAAATTCATTCAAGTATTGTTTGAAAAATCTGTTCATGAGGCCCATAAATGCCGTAGGAGTATTTGTAACTCCAAATGGCATGACAAAAAATCCATAATGTCCATACTATTAGGGTTGTATTCTAAAAACTATAGTTTTGATTTTAGTATTTTATTTTATTTTTTAATAAAATTAGTTTTTTTATTTTATAAGAATCTTCATGAGTAATGCATGCGTTTTATTATTTATTTAATAATGTGCATGAGTATCTTTTATTTTACATAATATCTAATTTGGTATATAAAGTTCGGTTTATACACAAAAAATCAGATTATTAGTTATTGTAGAATATAAGTTTTGGTCCACAATTTAGATAGAATTAGAAACACCATCGGTACGTGTTAATATATATTCAGTATTAAGATATTAAGTATTAATAATAACCTGTGGGGGTACCCACAGTATTTATTGTAGACTCTCATTTGCTTAATAAATACGTGCGTATGTCTCACAATGAGATACACGTTTTCTTGTATCCTTTTCTCTTTTCTAACATGGTATTAGAGCCATGAAACCCTAGTTACCACGAAACCCTAGCTTCCACTCAAATCAGCCGCCAAACCAGAAACCCTAGCCCTAGTCGCCGACCACCACACCCCTCGTCGACCTTTGTCGGCCCTCCAGGAACATTCGCCGACCACAATCGGCTTGCCCACAGCGTGCGCCGACCCTCGTCAACCCCTTCAGGGGTGACGACGACTTAAGTCAAGCCTTCCTAGGGAGCTCGACGATCCTAGTCAGGCCCTTCAGGGGTGACATCGACCTTAGTCGACTCGACCAGGAGGGTCGCCGCCCTCGTAAGTCCCTCCAGGGGTGACGTCAGCCATCGTCAGCCCCTCCAGGGGTGATGTCAACCATCGATAACTCTTCCAGGGGTCTTCCTTTGCCACCGACGACCACTGTCAGACTCCGACGACCACTGTAGGGTCTTCCTCCGCCACCGACGACCACTGTCAGACTCCGTTAAACCCTGTAGGGTCTTCCTTCGCCACCGACGACCATTATCAGACTCTAACAGACCCTGTAGGCCCTTTCTCAGTCGCTAGACTTGCTTTTTCTCTCTCTTTCCCTCACTGCATCAGTCCACCAGTGTAGTTCCGCGATGTCTGCGAGTATGATGATGCTATGAGGGTCTGGTGTGGTTCTTTGTTATACTTCCGTGTGGATTCAGTTTTGTGTTTGTTTTTGTGGTATTTTTTGGTCCCCTTGTTGGTGAACAAGGATGTTAGAGGATTCTGTAACCCGCGAATCCCAGGTTGAAGCTGATCGGCAGCGTACCACAGAGGTGTTCTCGTTATCCACACGGTTAGTTGATCGGCGACTTGATTATGGGGAATGGTAATTATTTCGACAATTGTTCCGACTCATTGTGCTAGTACACTTTGTATGTATTAAATATGACCAAGTTGAGGTAATTATTTTTGTACTGATTATATAAATTAATTTATATTCCATGGTTATTATGAGTACATATGCTCTTAATATCGAAATAATTATTATTTGTTTATATTTAATATTCGTTATTTTGATTCATTAGAGGGTGCGATCTTGTATGGGTCTATAATTCCGGTGAGTTAGATAGCAATATTAAGTATATAGTGGATATTAATTACGAGAAATTGATGAATAATCTAATTTATAGGCTGTTTATTATTTTTCATCCAGTATAATATTTTTTAACGTGCAAGGTTTATCCTTATAAAAGTTTTAACGCACAAGGTTCTTTTGAGACAAAAATACCATAACAGATAAATTTATCTGTGCATTTTCAAAACATGTATAAAAAATACAGATAAATTTATCTGTCTTTTATTGAAAGTACATGTAAAGAATATAGATCAATTTATCTGTCTTATTGAAAGTACGTATAAATAATACAGATAAATTTATCTGTGCCTTTTTAAAACATGTATAAAGAACATAAATATATTTATCTGTCTTTTATTGAAAGCACGTGTAAAAAATAAAAATAAATTTATCTGTCTTATTGAAAACACGTATAAAGAAAAGAATACAAATAAATTTATCTGCCTTTTATTAAAATTACGCGTAAAGAATACAGATAAATTTATTTGTCTTATTAAAAACACGTATAATGAATACAGATAAATTTATCTATTTGCATTATCTGTGTTGATATGAAAATAGATAAATTTATCTGTTATGCGTAAATAAGCAGATAGATAAATTTACATGTTTATATATTAAACAAATAAATATCAAATAGATAAATTTATCTGCTTGCAGGTTATTTTCGGGAGAAATCACCAAATTGGACCTTGCGCGTTAAATTTTTTTGTTTATGAACGTTGCGCGTTAGAATTTATTTTTTTGGACTTTTAACTGAAGTCTCCTATTAATTATTGATAGAATTCACGTTCTGAAAAATCGGAATTAATGATACCCTCTCAAGGAAGTTTATAAGTTTTGAACGAGCCTAACCCTAGGAGTAGGTGGATTTTATAATCTAGCAGTCAAATAAGTTAAGCGGAAAGGTTTACGAAATTTTTGAAAAAGTTGATTAAATATAATTATCAGTAATTTAATTTAATCAGCGGGTATCTGCAATCTTATCGTGGGGAGAATAATTAAGCATTTAATAATACGAGCTCGAATACTATTGTTTTGAGAATAAGGCTGAGAGTACAATTATAATTCTTTAATGGAAGGAATTATAATTTATGTTTTTATGAAATTTCTTCTGGGTTAAGGTAGGATTTTTTCTTTTGGAACAATTGGTGATTTAACATGGTATCATAGCTTTGGTTACGGGATGCCTTGAGTTTAAGTTTTGTGATTTGTGTTTGTTTCCCTATTATGTTTGTTATTGTGCACTGATTCAGTTCAATAGGTTCGTCTCTCCACATGCGAGATAGGGTTGCACTTGAGGGGGAGTGTTGAATAAATTGATATATATTGTTGGGTTTATTTCGTAACAACTTAAATTTTTTGGAATAATTAGTGACTTAATAATGTTATTGGGGGGAATTTTTTGGGATAATTAGTGACTTAACAATGTTATTGGGGGGAGTCTCCAGTTTCTCTATTGTTGCCTCGTGGCATTTCTTCTCGGTGAGACCGGGGCCCTTTGCAAAACTCTTTGTTCTCTAATTGCCACCTTTTCTTAGTATCCCAATAAGTTATGCACATAATAGTTTATGATGCTTGATGCTATGAACTTCTAGCTCAAATTTGTTTTATTTTATGGTCTTGATCTTAAGATTTTTTTTTCCCTAGCATTTGGAAGGCATGGGAAAAGGTAATTTTAGACCAATTAGGCTTGAATAATAACTGGGGAATATAAGTGAGTACATGAAGTATGCCTCACAATGTAACTTGAAGTGGATTGTGACTGAAGGCCCAAGGGTCAATGTTAGGCCATGATGTAAGGTTGACCATTTATGGCATTTGGATGCAACCAGTGGTTGACGGATTATGGATTTACTGGATAACCAATCCCATAGAGTGGGTAATCTAGTAAGACTAGTAATGAGGAGAATATCAATATCACATCTAGTGGTCAGTCCAATGAGGCCGATAGGGTTATCCATTTTGGCTTTAGTCTGGGAGGTTTCAGCTGTAGCTGTTGTAGTATTTGGGTTGTGGCCTGCTGGTTGCCTTTTTGATTAGATATTTCTTACTCCCAAGGAAAAAACACTAGTGTGTGTCACTTGCAATATGACATATTCTAGGACAGCTCATCTCTAGCTTCATCTTAGCTCTTATTTGTATGAGCTGATTGTGACCACTTACGATCTCTTTGCAGGACGAGAAGGATAAGAAAATCCAGGAACTTTTCAACGAACTGCAGCATGAAAGAGAACGATCTGCAGCATTCCGGGAACAACTTCGAGTAATTCTCAAAGATCTTGAGGAACATGCCGAGTTCATGTCCATTAGAGTTGAGGATATAGTTAACAGCATGAAAGGAATTGAACTTGATGATGATTAGCTTCTAAATTAGAGAGATTTCTGATAGATGGTTCATACACAACTTCCTTTTGACGCAAAACCTTACCAGCCCTTGATATATATCAGATGTCTGTTTGTCCTCTAAGAAAATGTCTATAATCAGCAAGAAACTTTGCTGGCAAATGCAAATTTAGCTGATCCCTTTGTTAACAGCAATTTAACACCATGGGCATAGTTCTAATTTGTTCACTGTCCTAAATGTGTGCAAGTTATTTTCAAATGACAGATTCAAAAGGTTGACATAATTTCTCTCTCTCTCTCTCTCTCTCTCTCTGCATGAGATCAGTGATTTGCTGAGTGGTGCTATGATGTTGAGTTTGTAACCAAACTTCCTTTTGGCCCTTTTTGGGCAGGCATTGTAAGAGCTCAGTACATGTTTTGGGTATTGTGGTAATTAATTTCTATAAAGAAGTGAGAGGAGTGATTATTCGGTGTTTCAGGGGTAAGGTCACATGTGCTTTAATATCTCTTTGTATCATGCAATCATGTGGGGTCCACTCTTAATAGGGAGGGGTAGACAACATGATCGTGTGGTGCCCACAGGCATTGGGGCACCATGTGACCTTCCCCTGGGGCACTGAATAATTTTTCTAGTGAGAGTGATTTGAAAAGTGTCCAATATTCGAACTAAATAACACCTTTGGTATACTTTATTGACAATAACTCTGCAATTGCTGGGAGTATGATTAGCCTTGGTTTAATTGTCCCAAATTTTTTTTTTTAGCCACATGTTGCATAAAGAAGACTGTTGAAGGAATCAAGTGAAGTTGCCTATGCTTGGCAGTTGACATCCATAATACCAATCAAATGGGAAGCATTTGAAATAATGATTTTCTTAAATATTCAATTACCAAACAGAAATCTATAACAACACAAACATGCGCAGCAAATAGCAAGCAGCAGATATAAACTAAAATTTGGTGAGCAATATTCCTTTTTCCAGATGTAAACCCTCATCCATAGTCCTTCCCCTTTCCATCTCCATTGGAAACCAAGAAACCAAACAAAAAACACACAAAAGGTACATTTTGTAGGAAACAAAGATGAAAGCTAAACTTGGATCAACTAAGCCCTAATTTTATAATTTTCATAGCATGCATATATGAAAATTGATAACCTAGAATGTAGGGAACATCATATCATAGAGAAATATGAGAGGTAGGTAGGAGGAAGCGAGATACAACGGGAGAGAAAGAGAGAGGTAGAGAGCTCGTGTCACAGATAGATTGCTAGAGGGGGAGAGTGATTTTAATTTGTAGAGTGAATAAAAGAAGATAACGGTTAGAAATTATATAATGTTAAAAGTGTGTTTAGTAAACACACTTTTTAAAGTATAAAAATATTGTTGCTAAACACAATTTTTTTGTTAACAAATTGTTATAGTAAATGCTTACCATATAACGTATATGGACTCCACGCATAAAGCGCGTTTACGAAAAAATGCTTTAAGTGTTAATTCACAAAATGTTTCTAGTAAAAACATTTTCTGTGTAAAATCACAAAAATATTTTTAGTAAAAATGTTTTCAGTGTAAGATTACAATTTCAAAAGAAAACATTTTTACTAAAAACGTTCTCAAGTTAATTTTTTATATAGACGCAACTTAAAAGGAGGTGGTTTCTTGAAAAACGTTTTGTAAAGAAAACGTATTTCGTAAAAATATTTTCACATAGGTTGAGAATTAAATTTAAAACGCATCAATCCATTAATAAAGTTCAAAATCCTGCTTATAATAGTAAAAAAGGCAAGGAGTGAGAGGAGTGATTATTTGGTGTTTTTAAAGGCAAGGTCACGTGGTGTTCTAATGTCTCTGTGTATCACATAATCATGTGAGGTCCACTCGTATACATAGGGAAGGGTAGACAACTATGTGGTGCCCAGAGGCATTAGGCTACTATGTGGCTTTGCCCTTGAAGCATCGAATAATTTTTCTAGTGAGAGTGATTTGAGAAGTGCCCGTCTAGGTTTAATTGTCGCCTTTTATTTTCTAATTTTTAGCCACATATATTGCATAAAGAAGCCTGAACATTGAAGGTATCAACAAAGTTGTGTCTGGTGGCGGGGGGCAGTGAGAGAGAAGGTGGGGGTGGCAGGCAGTTGGCGGTTGGCGGTTGGCGGTTGGCGGTTGGGGAAGACAGAGGTGTAGTGGTCGGTGGTTAGGGCTGTGAGGAAGAGAGAAGAGGGCGGAAAATGCCAATGGTGGGGTTACGGGACAATTGGAGAGGAAGTGCAGAGAGGCCATGGGGAGAGGGAAGAGATAAAAATAATCAAATAAGATTTGGCTAAGGTTCAGTTTGGTTTAGTTTTTTTTTAGTGGTTTTTTTTCATCTTTTATAAACTTTTGTTAATTTTTGGGATAATTTTTTTTTTTACTTTCTTGGTTCATCATTGATAAAACAAAATTTAAAGTATAGCTATTTTGAAAAAAAAATTAATTAATTTTTACTAAAGAAGAAAAAGTCATATAAAAGCCTTAAAGTGGCTTTTTTCGTCTTCTTTGAATTTTTTTATTTTTTTGTCAATTTTTTTTACTTTTTTTTGTTTGAAATAAATTTTAAAAGTATTATCGTTTGAATTAATATAAAATATTTTTACTAAGAAATTAAAAAAACGATATATAAAAAAAATTTATTCCAAAAATTGAGCTTATTGTAATATTTTGGATTGTCTTATTGTAATATTTCGTTGAAAGAATTGAAAAGAAATTGAGCTTTATGTTATCTTATATTATAATCACAATTTAGTTTGTTGAAAATTAATATTTCAGTTAACCTTAACATATAGTATGAGAAAATCTCATACTTTTTATACGTTATTTAAATTTTAATTGTTTTTAACTTGAGTAAAATAAGTACTTGTAGATGATTCTTTTTATCATCTATGAGTTTTAAAAAAAATGAAAAATCTTTCACTGTCATTTTCTTATTAGCAAATAAGCAAATTTGTTAATAAGTCATTTCGTTTGGCTTAAGTTATTTATTTGCTTATTTGTTTATTTGGTTACTCAAATGAGTTTATTTATTTGTATGCTTATTTGGCTACCCAAACGAGCTTATTTGACTTATAAGCTTGTTTATTTGCTTATTAAGCTACCAAAACGAGCTTATTTACTTTTTTGCTTATTTGCTTATTTTTTATCTAAACGAGCTTATTTGCTTATTTATTTATTTGTGTTTTGCTTGTTTGACTACCCAAATAAAGGCTGCTTATTTTTTTGCTTATTTATTTATAAACAAATAAGAAAAATTTTCAAACAAGACCAAAATATACCTGAGAAATTTCGTACACCTGACGTAGAGTATAAAATATTTCTCATGTATGCGTAGTCATGTTTTCAAAAAAAAAAAAAAGTCTTATATATGAGAAACTTTTCATTTTTTTAGTTTGAAAAATACAAGAGAAAAATATCTCTGAATTTAGTTTTATAAGTTTTATGAATATATAAAAAAGAAGTTTTATTTTAATGCTGAGAAATTTTGCATATTTTGATGCAAAATATGAGAAATTTTATATATTTTTTAAATGTTAATTAATTTTAGCTTTGGGTAAAATTAATACTTATATATGAAAAATAAATTATGGTTTACTAGATCTTTAAACAATGAGAAATTTATGATTGTTATGTATGAAAAGTTTTGAACAACAAGGAAATACTTTGTATTCATCTTATAATACAAAGTGTTAGAAATTTCTTATAATGAGAAATTTCTCATCCCTTAGTGCAGAAATACCAAATATTTCTCATGTATGAGCATTAATGCCTTGGAAAAAATGATTACATCAATATTTTTCTGTTTGTTTAGAGAAAAAAAAATGTCTAAAAATTAAGTTTTATAATTTTTATCAATATTATTTTTTTGACTTTTACTTTAATGCTGAATATAAGAAATTACTTATACCTGGATGCAAAGTATGAAAAATTTCTAATATATATTTTTTAGTTTTATTGTCTTTAGTTTTTAGTAAAATGAGCACTTATGTATGCAAATTTTTTATTGCACAAAATTGTCAATACAATGAATTTTATTTTATTTTATTTATTTTATATATGATATGAATAAAAACCTAAAATTTAAATTTTAGATGTACTTAAAACTTGTAGTAAAGAGAAAATGAGTTAAAAAATAAGAGAAATTCT
>JAOTRH010000025.1:14271790-14313974 GCA_034768845.1 Heliamphora exappendiculata | reverse complement strand
TTTTTTCATAAAGAAAATTACATGATTCGGAAGATTATTTGATATTAATTTTCTTTTGTAGGATCAATTTGACATACAAAGAGAGTCTGTTGATGTAGATAAGGTGGTTAACACAAAGTTTAGAGATAACTTGAGTAACTATACATATAGATTGCGCCAGAAGTTTAACAAGCTTAGAGAGGATAAAGAAGAAGAGTACGCAAGAAGAAATCCACCACCTGGGATGGATCTCACTCAATGAATAAATCTAATTGATAAGAAGGGGAATGATGAGAAATTTAAGGTATCAAACTTTTTGTTGCTTATCGAACATGACTACCTAACTCACTAATGTTATTTTTTTTATTGGCATGTTCTCCTTCATAGAGACAATATGAGGTAAACGGAAGGAACAGAGCACTTTTGAAGACAGTATAGATGTGGATCAATGTCTCTACCAGTTAGAGTAGATAAGGCGGTAAAGTATCTTTAACTTCTTCAAGCTTACTATATCATCAATAATGTTAACTACTTTCTATACTATAACATGCATAAGAAAATGATGGTCAAATGCCCGATTTGACTGAGATTTATAAGGCCACCCACTACAATGAAGACAAACAAGAGTTAATAACTCTTGAGTGCCAAATTAACTACGTATGTTTAAAAGATTATTCATTTAATTTTTTTTGATTAAATTAGTATTATCTTAATGATTAGGCCTAGAAATGTAGTTGACTATAATAAATATATGACAGGAGAAGATGATACAGATGCAAGCTAAGCATTGTTCCCAACCTGATGCAATCCCGTTGACACCAGAGGAATTATCGGTTAAGGTGTTGAAAGCAAGGTCGGGCTATGTGAAGGGACTCGGCTTGAGGCCGTCATCCTCTCTTAGGTCTGCTGTTGCATCTACTGAGACTACTGATTACAGAAAATAACTTGAGATGGAGATAGAGTCACAAAAAGATCAAACAGCAGAGTTAAAAGAGGCAAATAAGCGACAAAAGGAAATGACAACGAGTATCATGAGTTTTTTTAAACAACATGGTTTCAGTGGAGAATTTGGGAATGGAGGTAATATATGACAAGTTCACAAGTACTTTTGTTAATTTATTTAATTTACTCATTTATGATGGTTATCATTAGTTGCTTTGCTTTTACTTTTCTATTACTTTCTAATGTTTAACACTTAGAATATTTTTTTCGTATTTTTTTTGCGACAGATTCTTCTATGTATACGGAAGGTGCTGCCAATTGATTGTGATATAAGATTCGTTTGGTTATTATCATACTAGTATGGAAAGTGAGGAAAAGAGAGATTACTTGAGTTTCTTTTTATTTGTTTTTATTGTTTTATATTCTACTTTTAAATATTTTTCTTTTCGTTTTAGTATTTTTAACCAATAAAATAGGATACTAAAAAAATAGCTAAATTGAGTGTTTGGAATAATTGTTTGAGTTGTACTATGATGAGAGAATAAATTAATAGATAATAAATTATAGTTTTGGTTTAACTTGAAGAGTTGACATTTTTAACTTCAATAATACCAATATTTATATTTTTCTTTTTTTGAGTTTTCTTTTTATTATTGTAGATAAATTCCTAGTAATATGAAAATAATTTATTGTATCAACTATATACCATTTTGATATTTTTCTTATTGTGTTTGCCGATTTGCTACAAAAGGAAGATGGCATTGAAGAATTTTGTGTCGCAAATTTTTAAATATTATTTTATCAAATTAAACATATTTTTTTGTTCATTTATTTGGAACGAAATGTTTGATACATTTTTTTGAAGTTAGAAGTACATTTACATTATTATGTAGACAAATTGAAGATTTATGCTTGATTGTTCTGGTGAATTTCGATTAATTTTGTTACGCATTTTATCTATTTGTGATGAAATGATTTATCACAATTTACATTATAGTAGCGACAGAATTTGTTTTGTCACAAAAATTGATTTTGTGACAAATTTAGTCGTCACTAATTGCTGTTAACAATTTAGATAAAGAAAGTTACCACGAAATTATTTGTCACTAATTGTTTTCATTTGCGAGGAAATAGTGTTCGTCACAAATTGCTTTATATTGCGAGGAAATATTTTGTCACAAATTCACTATACGCAAAAATAGTTTTTCATTTTTAGTGACAAAATAGCATTTATGACGAAAATTTTTGGTCAACAAATTTTTTTTTTGTGACGAAATATGTTTTGTGACGATTACTTTCGTCACCAAATATGACAATAAATCGTCACAAACGGTATTTGTTTGGTGACAAATTAAGATTTTTCGTCACAAAATGTCAAAGTTTTAGTAAGGAATTAAATTTTCGTCACGATGTACTTTTTGCGACAACCCTTTAGAGACAAAAGTGGAGATGGCGCATTTTCGTCACGGAATCTATCGGCGATGAAATACATAGATTTATAGACGAAATTATTTCGTCAATATTGACTTATTTTGTTGTAGTGTTTTTAACTACATGATTTGATTATTTTTGTTTATCATTATTTTTTGTAAAATTATATTACCATTATATTTCAACAAATATGATCAACTCACAAAGCTATTGATGGCTAATTAATTTATTTTTTTATAAAAATAATCTACTTAATAAATATTACATAATAAATAGTTTCAATCATAAAAGTATATAAAAAAAGACTAAAATAATAAATTAATTGCATTCGAATTAAAACATGCTGAGAGCATTCTCAATGTGAAAATCAGTGAGAATATTATCAGCATTAACAGCAGTGAAAACATTTTCATTGGTGTGCGTGTGAGAATGTTCTCACAGTTTGTTTGTAAGGCAATGGCAGCATTTGGATATTTTGCTGTGCATACTTCTTTTATTTGATTTAGAGTCAGAGAACGAGGCAAACAAGGAGAGATTTTTGTCTGAATTGAAGGTGTAAACTGTGAGAACATTCTCACTGGTGTGTGTGTGTGAGAATGTTCTCACAGTTTGTTTGTAAGGCAATGGCAGCATTATTGGATATTTTGCTGCGTATACTTCTTGCAATCTGCTCTGTAGATTTGTACCTCAAAATGCAACTCTTTTATTTGATTTAGAGCCAGGGAACGAGGCAAATGAGGAGATGTTTTTGTCCTAATTGAATGTGTTTCTGGGGAAGGAAGCGGCTTTTCTTACAATGACGTCTAGTACTGATCAGCTTGAGATGCTAGTAAAACAAGGAAATATGCTAAAAGAAATGGTTCAAAAGCATCAAAACATTGATATGGGGACTCGAGAATGTGAAACCGTGGAGGTTAATCTTGAAAACCATGCCAATAAAAAAATGGCTCATCCCCGACGTCGGAGTTGGTGACGAATCCACCAAATTGTCTTACTGCGACATAGGTCGTCTCCAACCTCTAGAGGTGGAGATTTTGTGTCGAAGGCGATTTGGTTAAGTTAGCTCCAGGATTAGCTCCTTAGACATTGAAGCTGACAAGGAAGGATTAGCTCCATGGACGTTGAAGCTGACAAGAAATGAGGATGCGTAGAAAATTGGTTTGGTCATTTAATTCGGTCGTTTAATTCGTGTTGTCTAGCACCGCCCATATTTTTAAATTACTAGTACTTACACATTCTCTATGATATTTTATTAAACTATAAATTTCATAAATTATAGGGTAAATTACACTTACTTCCTCTAGGGTTTAAGCTTATTACAGGGATCTCTCCCGTGGTCTATGAAATTACACTGTCCTCCCTTCTGCTTTGTTTTTATATTTCAGATACCCCCTTATGTCAAATAACGGTTAAAAAGTTTACAAAAAATGCTAACATTAGCAATTATTTTATGTTATTTTCAGTTATACCCTTATTCATATTATTATTTTTTAATTTATTTCCAAAACTCTTTTCGCTCTCATCTCTCTCTCTCTCACCTAATTTCCCAGTAGGCGCGCCGCACCTGACGACCCTCTCACACCGGTGACCATCTTCGGTGCCGATCACCGCCACCACCGTCCACGTCTATTGCCGCCCTCGCCACCAATCCGTCGTTGACCACCCATCTCCTCCTCCTCCTCCTCTCTCTATTTATCTATATATCTATCTATTTATCTATCCACACACACACACACACACACACACTCACTGGGCCTCCACCATCGCCGTAACCAGCCATCCATCGATCAATCAATTCATTTTACAGATTCGTTCATCACCAGCTTCAATCACAATTTTTTTTAAAAAAATTGTGTGAAATTTGTTTCTCACCTTTCGTTTCTTTTGCACATTATTCTTGAATCTTTTATTGATTATGTTTTTTTTTGTTGGGTGGAGAAATTTTGGAGAGGTATTAGGGATGTTTAGCTTGGAGATCCTTCTGGATTGTTCTCTAGAATCATTTGAATCTGCCTGAGCTTGCTCGGCCAGAGCTTGATCATCCTTGTGGCGGAGATCCTTCTGGAGAAACCTTTCGTTTCTTTTGGGGATGTTTAGCTCAGAGATCCTTCTGGAGAAACCTTTCGTTTCTTTTGCACATTATATATATTACTATTGCTTATAACTCTTGGTTTATTGTTTGCATTTTGGTTTGTTTTGGGTTTAGAATTTGAGAATGGTTGTGTACCAGTGAGTTTTGTGGAGAAACTTTTTAATGTTATTTTTTTTTCTACTTCTAAGATTGGAAAATGTAACAAATTTCTGGTGAGCAAAAAACTAGAGTAAGGGTGTGGGCAGAGAAACAGAGTTTGGTGTTGGTGAAGATGGCAACCAAGATGAAGAGAGTTTTGGTGAAGTCGACGGCGACAGTGAGGGCAAGGAGCTGGGTATTGTTGCTCTTGATATGTTTCTTCAACTCTAGAATCTGACAATCATTTAGAAAAGGAGAGAGAAATAGAACATGATTAATTTGATTGGGGGGTAATTTTGTAAAAGTGCATTTTCTGTTAACGTCGTGTACTTCAAAAGACTGACAGGGGAGGTCAGTGTAATTTCAGTAATTTTAGGAGAGTTCCTGTAATAAGCTTAAATCTAAAATGAGATAAATTACATTTACCTTAAATTATAAGAAAAATGTATAAAAGTAAAGATAATGATAGAATAACTTTCAAAAGTATAAAAATAATGTATTTTATGTTATTATCGTTATATATATAATACACACACACACAACATGACATGGCTTAATTTTAGATAAGTAAAAAATAATAAATATTAATTTACGTTTAGAAAAATAATAACACTACAAGAATATGGGTATTTGGCGACGAAATCTAGCGACAAAAATACATTTCGCCGTTAAAGGTAAGTTAATGGCGAGAAAATTCATATTTCGTCGCTAAATAGAAAAGTTTTGGAGAGAAAAATACTTTTTCGTCGCCAATTGTGTTACGTTTTCGGCCAATATGTTCGTCGCTAATGATTTTATTTCATCTCTAAATAAAAGATTTTTAGCGAGAAAAATACTTTTTTGTTGCAAATTGCATTATGTTTTTTACGACGCCATAGTTTCGTCGCTAATGACATAAAATAAAATTAGCGAGAATCATCTTTAAGTTCCCGCCATCTTTTTTCCTTAGGCGACAAAAATTAATTCTGTCATTAAAATGTCTTATAATAAAATTACTTAGTTTATTGTTAACAATCCAATCATGTTCAATTGCTCTTAATTTGCTCATATAAGTGTATACAAATTAAAATTTGAAACATATTTTTTGAAATATAATTTTTAGTTTTGAAGACTTATACTTATATTTTTAAGATTTTAGTACATTTATACTTATAATTTTAAATTTAAGTTAGATCATAAAAATATAAAAAAAAATTTAAAATAATATATTTATGCGATTTAACTATATGTCTTAATTATGACAAGGTTCCGACCTTATGATTTATGCTTACATAAGAGATTTTTACTTATGAGACAAATACAAAGTTTTGATTTTGTATAATAGTTTATTTATTTATTTATTTTTACTTTTAGTAATTTTTTATTGTTTAATCTATCGTATTTAATTTTTGGACTTCTTACCTTGAGACGAGTTAGAAAAATTCACTTTTTAAAATTTTATGTTATTTACATTTATATTTAAAGATTTTTAGAAAAATTTAATTAAGAAAATTTACTTTTATTTATTTTTCATCGAAGCAAGTAAGAAAAATAAAAAAAGAAATCTGGCGAAAAAAAGAAGAATTTAAAATTAATAAAAGAGACACTTCAGTAATTGTTGTATTTACTTCAAAACTTTAAAAGTTGAGAAGTGTGAATCCTTTTTTTTAATGCATTGGAACAGTAAATCTATGATAACCTAGTATGTTTCTATTTTTAGATAATTAAATAATTATTTTAAAATGATTAAAATTAACGGTATTACTTTCAAATGATAAATGATGCATATTGCGTACAGGTAAAATGTGTTGGGACATCAGAATAATAATTTTTGATACATTCTGTGGATCTAGAAGTTAAATAAAATAATTTAGAGTTAATTAAAATTGACTTGAGGATAAATCAGTTAATGTGGAACAAATTATATAAATATTATAAAAGATTAAAAGTACTAGTTTTATGTGAGATATTCTAGAATGTTGTAAAAAAAAAGAATGAAAATACATCTCAGCCAAAGCTAGAAGCAGAGAGAGTGAGAGAACCGATTGAGCGAAGAGCGCAATGTGCACGACCAACACCACAGTGCCACTCACCCCACCACCGCGACCATCGACGCCACAATTCCCGTCGGCGACCACACCCCAACCCCTCTACCAATCAGCGCTGTTCTCCTGTTCTTCTTCTTCCCGTTTTTCATTTATTCTCTTTAGCGTGTCGGCCATGGACAAAACTCCAAGCTTCGAGAATGAATCAAATTTCTTCTAATGTCTCATATTGAGGAGGTAAAACATCATATCGGAGGCTATACAAGGATTAATTTTGTAGCAACCCAATGTGTTTTTATTTTATTATTAGTTATTTTGATATAATTAAATTGTCGAAGAGAAAATCTAATTGAATATAGTGTAAATTGTATATAATTAGTATGTGTTGTGATACCAGAATAATCATTTATGATAAATTTTATAAGATTCGAAAATTTAAAAATATAAATTAAAATTAAATAAAAATAAAAATTGATGATAAATTGTATAAATGTGTATAAGTAAATTAATTGGATTAGTTTTGGGGGATTCTAGAAAAATTGAGAATGAGAGAAAAAAAAAAAGAAAGAAAGAAAGAAAACGGAATGTTGTATATCAGCTTCGGCTGAGATGCTTCTGGAGAAGCAGAGGGAAAGATCGTGAGAGAAACAGAGAGAAGAGAGAACGGGAGCGCGCGACACGCTGCTACGCCGCCGGGACGCCTCCCTCGCCCCACCTCCGCGACAGCCGGTGCCGCCATTCCCCTCCATTCACGCCGGCGACCACACCCACCCCGACGCTGGTCTTCTTCCTCGTTCCCTGTTTTTCTGTTTTTCTGTTTTTCTTTGTTCCATGTGAGATTTCTAGAATCCTCTCCCAATCTCCTTCATGAATTAGTGGGGTTATATGAGAAATTAAGACCAAACATAGCCCTAGCCCCGTCTAGTCCGTGCGTCGCCTGTTATCTTCTTCTTCCCCGGTTTTTTTTTCGTTTTCGCCATTGCCAAAGCTTCAAGCTCGGAGTCATGGATTTCCTAACAAATTAGTGAGATTAATGCTCAATTCGAGGCAACCAAGAGGGATTCAAGCTTTATACAACAAAAGGCGTCGTTTCTAAGCATCCAAGAAGCCGAATTCCAGAGGGGGCCGAATCTAGGGTTCCGAAAATTTGGGGTTTTTGGTGTTTTTAACTTCCACCAGGTAGGATTTTGACTAACTTTGATATTTTGAGTTGATTTGTGTTGATTTTACTTGAAAATATATGAAACCCTAAGTTTATAAGAGATTAATCAAAATTCTGGATGCTTTATGGGTTGTTGGGTTTGGGTTCATGATAATGGGTTGATACTGTCGAATTGAATCTCGTAATTAGTAGCCTAAGCCATTTGACATGAAGATTTGAGAATTGAAAACTAAAAGTGATAATTTGAACTCAAATTATGAGAGTTGTGGTTAAAATCGAAGTATGAAACCCTTGCTAAGTTTTTTCTTGATGAAATGTACGTCAACTTCTATATGCTTGGTTCTATCATGTTCTACTGGGTTATGCAATAATGATAGCAATCTTATCATAACATACTTCATAGGCTCATCACCACGAATCCCCAAATTGTCCAACAACAATTGAAGCCGCGTAAGCTCACAAATCTAAAGAGTCATACCACTATATTCAACCTCTGCACCAGATCCGGTTACCAATGAGGGTGGTTGTTTGAGCTTTAGCTTTTATCTTAAAGTTAGGAATATTAAAAAATAGGGTGCTTATAACTTCAACCTACGCACTGGATCTAGCTACCAATGAGGGTGATTGTTTAAGCTTTAGCTTTTAGCTTGAAGTTAGGAATATTCAAACAAGTGTGCTTATAACTTTATGCTTGTAGTTTCTTATTTTAAATTAACAAATGCAAATTCTATAACTTAAAAGTTATAAATTTACCACTTTAACAAACACTTAAGAACTTAAACTTAAAATTATAATTACATATTTAAGCTGTAACCTATAATTTAAAAGTTTAGTTGCACCAAACACCCTAAATATTTGTTTTTTAATTTGCCAAGTAACTAGATTTCCTCCTATACAAGTACAGTATCATGAGATAGACTCCTTGTTCACCACTTGAGTCAACTCTATCCAAAAGCAAAATTCATTTCCTTGATGCCGACTTAACGTATGTCAAAAGAAGATAGAGAGCATTAATAGGTACTGAACAAGAGTCAGGACTAACAACACCAATGGGATACACAATATCAACTCTAGTGTAAGAAAAGGATATCAGTCTTACAAACAAGTCTTTGATATCTCTCCTTACCTATAGGCTTCCCAACATCTCTACGATGTTGATCATTGGCCTCGATGGAAAAATGTGTTAATTTACAACTCAACATGCTTGTCTCCTCAAAAAGATCAAAATTATACTTTGGAAGATAAAATATCCCTTATCAGATCTGATAACCTCAATTCCAAGAAAGTATTTCAATGATCCCAAATCTTAATCTCAAACTCCTTAAAAAGACTTCCTTAACATGGGATACATCTTAATCACCAGAATACACCCGAAAAGCTCCATCAATGTACTATGTCACATTATCAATGCGTACAATTTTGATAGTCATAATTAAAAATATTTTTTAGATTTATATATATTTAAATAAAAATGATTTGCTTTTTATAAGCAAGTCCATTAGTATTTAGTACACAACACTTGTTTAAGTCAAAACTCAAAGCTAGTGCGTTAAACAAGCTTCATGGGTAGTACTCACACAAAACTTCACTGCGGTGATGAAAACCCATAAAACCTCATTAGTCAAAACCTCGACGAAATTTGAAATTCAATAAACCCTTCAATACTGTCACTGTGTTCCCACTAATACATTGTCCCAGCCATAAAAATGTTTTCCAACTGCAACCCAAGCAAAGGTTCTTCAGTAACATTTCATGATGGAGGAATTTTAGCAAGGAATTAAACAACGTAGGTATCACAGCTGGAATTATATCACCCAAAGCGGTAGCTGGAGTGGAGATGAGTTGTAACAATGGTGTAGCCACATGGCTAACCAAGATTAGAAAGTTTGTTAGAATTAGTTATTAGTTAAAGGGTTCTTTGTTTACCCAGTTTCTATAATAGATTAGTAGTGGCAATTACTAGTTGTTAGTTTAGTTAATTTCAAGTTGTTAGCTTTCAATATATAAATACTTGTATTCCCGAATAAGTGGAGAAGAGAGGAATAAACTAGAAATTCATTAATTGAATGTCTATTGTTGTTCTTGAAGAATAACAGTTGTGGAAGTCTTCTTCTCTAGCCAGAGTGTAACAAGTTGGTATCAGGGTAGTTCGTCTTGGACTTGTGAACCCTTGACATGATGGCCGTAGAAACTGGGGCCTAGGAGCATTGGAAGAATGAGGAATTAATTCGAATCTTGAAGGAAACTATGGAACGACAATCAACTTGAAGTATGATCAAATAGCAGCGAAGTTGTTCATTCCAACAAGTGAAAATGGGGGTTGTTCACATTCAGCTACTGGAAACTTCCAAGGAAAAATCAATTCGACACAAACCAGAAATGCAAAGATCGAGTTTCCAAAGTTCTTTGGAGATGATCCTGCAGGTTGGGTTTTCAAATGTGAGTGTTCTTTTTTACTTCAATCAAGTTCATGAGAACCAAAAGGTTAAATTGGCTGCAATACACATAGAAGGCAAGGCTTTACAGTGGTATCAATAGTTTGAAACGACTCGGGGGCAAGCCAATTGGGCCAACTTTATCTGGGCAATGAAGGTAAATTTTGGTCCCAATGCTTATGAAGACTGTGCGGGCGAACTGAAGAAATTGAGGCAAAAGGGGTTTGTCAAGGAGTACCAAGAAAGATTTGAGGAATTGGCAAATCGAACCAAAGGATTACTAGAAGATTTCTTTGTGAGTTGTTTCCAGAGTGGTCTCAATGATGAAATCAGAGCCTCGGTTCAGATGTTTCAACCCAAGGATGTGACTCAAGCAATTGGTTTATCAAAATTAAAATAAGAGAGTTTGGAAGCATTTTCCAAGAGTTCAAGAACCTTTCCAAAGTCAAGGTATGCAAACAATGTCAGCAAGGTAATTCCTAATTGCTCTACTGTCACAAACAGTAATAGAAATCCTGCAACATTACCTATTAAGAAGTTGCCAGAAAGAGAAACGGAAGAAAGGAGGGATAAAGGTTTATGTTATAATTGTGATGAAAATATGGGAGGAGATACCATTGTAAAAAGAAGCAGTTATATTTGTTAGCAGGCGAAGAGGAGGAGCAATTCAGTGAGGGACAATGAAAATACAAAAGGGGAGGAACAGCTATCGCACGAAGAGGAGGATCTTCAAATTTATGTACATGCACTTTCAGGTACCATGTCTTTTAGAACTATGAGAATCAAAGGAAATAACAAGAAGAGATTGGTAATGATTTTAATAGATTATGGGAGTAGTAATGTTTTTAGACCGTTCAGTGGCCAAAAGGACTAGTTGTGAAATGCAAAACACAAGCCCATTACTATTATAGTAGCTGATGGCACCAAGCTTTGTAGCACAGCTACTTGCAAGAATGTTTGCTAGGAAATGCAAGGTACTAAATTTTATACTGATATGAGGATATTATATTGCCTCTAGGGGGGCTGTGATATGTTGTTGGGAATTCAGTGGTTGAAAACATTAGGGCCAATTGTGTGGGATTTCAAAATCTTTGGATGGAATTCAAGCTTAATGGTAAGAAACATGCTTTAAGGGGCAGTACAACAACTGCAATGCATATGATAGAATAGTCAAATATGAGAGAATTATTGAAAAGAAAAAGTCTTGGAATTGATGTTCAACTTTGCTCTCTACAAGTGCAAAAGGAGGAAGAAGAACTGCAGCCTGCGATGAATTCCTTGTTACAAAAATATGTTGGTCTTTGCAGAGCCATAAGGTTTACCACCCAACAAATCCCATGATCATCACATTCCCCTTAAACAAGATAGTTCTCCTACAAATGTGAGGCCTTATAGATATCCTTATGTGCAGAAAGTTGAGATTAAAAGACTCGTCAAAGAAATGCTCGATTCAGGTATCATTCAATCTAGTGTAAGCCCACTTTCTTCTCCAGTTTTGTTAGTTAAAAAAAAGATGGTACTAGGATGTTTTGTGTGAATTATGGAGCTCTGAAGAGAATCGCTGTGAAAGACAAGTTTCCAATACTTATTATCGATGAGTTGCATGGTGATAAGTACTTCATTAATTTGGATTTAAGGGCTGGTTATGCATAAAACTGCTTTTGGGACACACAAGGGACATATATTAATTTTTGGTAATGCCATTTGGGCTCACCAATGCCCCTTCAACCTTCCAAAGTCTCATGAATGAGGTGCTTAGACCTTTCTTGAGAAAATTCATATTGGTGTTTTTTGATAACATATTAGTTTACAGCACAAGTTGGGAAACACATTTACAACAATTGAAGAAAACTTTGAACATTCTCAGGACACACAAGCTATATGACAAACGATCTAAATGTAGCTTTGGACAACTTGAGGTGGACTATTTGGGGCACGTAATATCTTGCAATGGGGTCTCTGCTGATCCATAAAAAATTGAGCACATTCAATGGTGGTCTAAACCTGCTAAGATTAAGGCTTTAAGGGGTTTTCTAGGCCTGACAGGTTACTATAGAAAGTTCGTGCAAAATTATGGAAAGATCAGTGCTTTCTTAAATACATTACTCAAAAAAGATTCTCCTAGTTAGAACTCAGAAGCTAAGGCTGCATTTGAAGCTTTTAAAAGGGTCATGACTACACTACTAGTACTGGCCTTACCTGATTATGCGAAAGTGTTTGTTCTAGAATGTGATGCCTCATGTAAAGGCATTAGAGCTGTGCTAATGCAAGAGGGGAGGCCAATGGCATATCTCAGCAAGGCTTTATTGGCCAAAAACTGGGTGCTATCAACCTATGAAAAGGAGTTATTAACTATTGTCATAGCAGTTAACAAATGGAGGCTATATTTGTTGGGAAGGCATTCTAGCATTAAAATTGTTCATCATAGTCTCAAGTATTTTCTTGAACAAAGGGTGACTACCTTACTCCAGAAAAATGGATTACTAAACTACTAGGATATGACATAATATTGTGTATAACGCCAAAAAAGAAAACAAGGTTGCAGATGCCTTGTCTAGGGTTTAGGAATCAGAAGAAGCCTTGGCAGAGGAGGGTATTCTAGCTACATTCTCAATTGTGGTAGAAGATTGGTGGCCATATTGCTTCTCAATATACTAAGAAGTCTTGCAATTATTGCAACAAGCCTGGACACATTATCAAAGGCAGTTCCACTCGCCCCCCTCATTCTTAGAACTGTCAAACTAGTGCCTATCAAGTTGCGGTGGGTATGGCGACTTCTTCTACGGCTGGTAATCTTGCTATTCTTACTCCTGAAACCGTTCCGCAAATAATCATGTTAGCATTTTCAGCCTTAGGGCTTCAAGATAACAATACACTATCATCTTCACCTTGGCTTGTTGATTCCGGTGCATCTAATCATATGACTAGTTCTTTCAACACGCTTACCAATGTTCGAAATTATCATGTATCTTCGTACATTCAGACGGCTAATGGTAGTCAACTCCCTATTCATGCTGTTGGGGATATTAATTCCGTTGTAAAAATTGTATTTCCTGAGCTCTCTACTATTCTTGTTTTCGTTGGTCAATTGGTTAATAATAACTGTAACGTTGAATTTTCTCGTGATGGTTGTATTGTGCAGGATCAGGTGTCGGAGAAGATACTCGTGAAGGGGCCTAAAGTTGGACGTTTGTTTCCTCTCTAGCTTGCTATGCTTTCTTCCTTTTCTTTGGCTTGTACTACTGTTAACAATAAGACTGACGTTTGGCACAAACGTTTGGGTCATCCTAATTCTACTGTTTTGTCTCATTTAATTAACTCTAGTTTGCTGGGTAATAAAGATCAATTTTCTTTTTCTTCTCGTCTCTCGTTTGATTGCTCTACATGTAAATTTGGGAAGAGTAAGTCTCTTTCATTTCCTACACATGGTAGTCGTGCTGATACCTGCTTTGATTTGATCCACAGTGACGTATGGGGTATTACACCTGTCATTTCTCATACAAATTATAAATATTGTCATATTCATTGATGATTATAGTCGGTATACCTGCATTTATTTTCTTTATTCTAAAATTGAGGTATTTTCTATGTTTCAACAATTTGTGGCATTTATTGAAACTCAATTCTCTTTAGGTATTAAAGTGTTAAGATCTGATTCGGGTGGTGAATATATGTCTCATGAATTTCATGCCTTAAACAGAAAGGAATTGTTTCTGAGCGTTCTTGTCCTTGTACACTTTAGCAGAATGATGTTACTGAACGTAAGAATCGTTATCTATTGGATGTTGTTCGCACTTTATTACTTGAATCATCTGTTCCCACTAAATTCTGGGTAGAAGCATTATCCACGGCAGTTTATTTAATTAATAGATTGCCTGCAAGTGTCTTGAAATTTGAAACTCCCTATTATCGTCTGTATCACGTACATCCCAACTATCTTGATATGCATACCTTTGGTTGTGCTTGCTTTGTTCATTTACCATCACATGAAAGACACAAACTTTCTGCTCAATCTGTAAAATGTGCTTTTATGGGATATAGTAACTCACATAAAGGTTATGTTTGTTATGATCCAAGCTCTAACAGATTTTGTATTTCTCGGCATGTTATTTTTTTTGAAAATCAGTCTTTCTTTTTTACTCATGTAGTATCTTTGCCTGAGATTATTGCTCTTCCTTATTTTGATGATTTGTCTCCTCCTCCTGAACGATTTAAACCTGGTTTCGTGTATGAACGTTGACGCTCAACGTTGCCCCTTCATGCATTTGACCTGTCACCTGAGCCTGACCCAACTGCTTAGCCAGATCCGGGTTCTACCATTGTTCCTCGGTGCTCCACTAGAGTTTCTCGCCCTCCTGATTGGTATGGCTTCTCTCATACATCTCTTTATGCTACTTTTTCCACTATTTCAATTCCCTCTTGTTACTTTGAGGCTGTTAAGCATGAATGTTGGCGGGCGGCAGTGGATGAAGAACTTCAGGCTCTTTAGGACAATCACACATGGGATGTTGTTCCCTGTCCAGACCAAGTTAAAGCAATTGGGCGTAAATGGGTTTACTCTCTCAAGCCGCGTTCTGATGATACTTTAGATCACTATAATGCTCGGCTGGTTGCCCTTGGTAACAGACATGAATATGGGATGAACTATGAGGAGACATTTGCTCCTGTTGCCAAGATGACTACGGTATGGTTGGTTATTTCTATTGCAGCATCCCAAGGGTGGCTCCTTCATCAAATGGATGTTAAAAACGCCTTTTATCACGGCGATCTCAAATAGGATATTTACATGACTCTGCCACCTCGCTTGGTCTCCTCCTCCTCTCCTGATGTATGCAAATTGAAGCGTTCTTTATATGGGTTGAAACAAGCTCCTCGGGCGTGGTTTGATAAATTTTGGTTTACTTTGATTTAGTTTTCCTTTGAGTAGAGTCAGTATGACTCCTCTCTGTTTTTTCGTAAGTCCTCTGCCGGTTTTGTTCTTCTTCTTGTTTATGTCGATGATATTGTTGTCACGGGAATTGATTCCGACTTGATCACTCGTCTACAACATTATCTTCAGGCCTTCTTTTTTATGAAGGATCTTGGTCTTCTTACATACTTTTTGGGGTTGAAAATCCATAGGGATTCTTTTGGCATATTTCACTCATCTACAACATTATCTTCAGGCCTTCTTTTTTATGAAGAATCTTGGTCTTCTTACATACTTTTTGGGGTTGAAAATCCATAGGGATTCTTTTGGCATATTTCTAAATCAACATAAGTACATCTAGGATTTGATTGTTTTAGCTAGTCTTCAGGACTCTTCTTCGGTGGATACTCCTTTAGAAGTTAACACGAAGTATCGTCGTGAGGAGGGTGATCTCCTCCCCAATCCTACGCTATATCGATAATTGGTCAACAGTTTGAATTATTTAACTATTACTCGGTCTGATCTTTCATTCGCTGTTTAGCAGGTTAGCCAATTCATGCAAACTCCCCGCCATCTACATTTGGCTGCTATTCGTCGTATCATCCGATATCTTCCCAGTTCACCTCACTGAGGGTTGTTCTTTCCAACTGGTTCTCTTCTCCGTCTTGTTGCCTATAGTGATGCAGATTGGGCTGGCTGTCCTGATACTAGGCGATCTGTCATCGGATGGTGCATGTTTCTTGGTGATTCCTTGATCTCTTGGAAGAGTAAGAAACAATCTCGTGTTTCCAAATCATTTACTGAACCCGAAAATCGTGCCATGTCTGCTGAATGTTCTGAGATCGTCTGGCTTCGTGGACTTCTGACTGAACTTGGTTTCTGCCAATCTGATCTCACTCCTCTTTTTGCTGATAACACTAGTGCCATTCAGATTGCTGCTAATCCTGTTTTCTATGAACGTACGAAGCACATTGAGGTCGACTGCCATTCTATTCGAGAAACCTTAGATGCTCGTGTCATTTTCTTCTTCATATTTCCACTGATCTTCAGCTTGCTGATCTGTTTACTAAGGCTATGCCATGATCGCGTCATTAGTTCCTTGTGGGCAAATTGATGCTTCTTGACCAACCTGTATCAATTTGAGGGGGATGTCAATCAAGATATATTTAGCATGTCAATCAAGATATATTTTGTCATAATTATGGCCTAATTGTACAGATTATTCTTTCCTTTTTGGTAGGTTAGATGATTTTAATGGTTGAATTTCTACCTTGTAATTAGGATGTATTTAAACAACAATTTTGTGTATATATATATATATATATATACAGTGGAACCTCAAAGAGGGGATGCATTCAGAGAAAGGAAAATATTGTCATAAACAAGATTAGGAAGTTTGTTAGAGTTAGTTATAACTTACAAGTAGCAATAGTCTGGTACATTTCCTGAAGATGCCACATGGGAATATTACAATACCTCACAGAAGCAATTCCCTAAATTTTAGCCTTGAGCCACGAGGATAAGGTAGATTCCAAGATGGTGGGAATGTTACGACTAGAATTATATCACCCGAAGTGGCAGTTGGAGTGAAGATGAGTTGTAGCAATGGTGTGCCCCGTGGCTGACCAAGATTAGGAAGTTTGTTAGAGTTTGTTATAACTTATAAGTAGTTCTTTTATAGGCAACTTGTAAGTAGTTAAAGGGTGCTTTGCTTTCCTCGTTTCTCTAACAGATTAGTAGAGGTAGTTATTAGTTGTTAGTTCAGTTAATTTCAAGTTGTTAGCTTTCAATACATAAATACTTGTATTCCGAATAAGGGGAGAAGAGAGGAATAAACTAGAAATCCATTAATTGAATGTCTTTTGTTGCTCTTAAAGAATAACAGTTGTTGGAGATTTCCTCCCTAGCTAGAGCGTAACAGTATGGGCTGTCAAACGGAGTGCCCAGTGGCTTCGGTCGCATTCTCGCAGTCAAGAGACTTTATATGACTTACCTATCAAAAAAGTATATTGATCTCAAACTACGGTGTTTTAGCAATAATAAACCCAAAATTGGGTTATATATTTCATCCAAGTCTCTTTGAAGAAAGTTAAGATTCAAAAAAAAAAAAAACAAAAAACAAATATTTCTAAAGTCCAAATTTTCCAATAAAAACAAATAAAACTTCAGGAGCATCGAAATTCTTTGCCCAGAGCACGAGGGCAAGATAGGACCGAAATACATATATATACACACGTACAATGCACAAGATTTGATAATACCTTAAGATATGAAAGAACGTTGCAAGAGAATCAGTCCGAAAACAGAGGAGACATAAATGAATACATGTGCCAATAAATATATATTTATGTGGGTGTGTAGGTAGTACATGAAAATGAGAAGAGTAGGGTTTTGCACTTACAAGAAAGTGTTCTTCGCCGTGAGAATGGTTACCGCAACTTCCTGATCTTTAGCTAAGCTCAGGGAATCACGTAAAAACCAGAGGCATAAAAACCCTACACTTTTTGAAAAAATCTAAGCGTGTGTTTGGCTTAATTTTTTGTACCCTTTTCAGCTTTTTGACTTTTTTATAAAAAAATTAGAAGTGAAAAGATGTGGAAAAAGCAAATTAATTATAGTAGGAGGCCAAACAAGTGGTTTTTTAAAAGATTTTTAATTAAAATAACCTTCAAAAAAAAACACTAGGTCAAACATAAGATAAATATACAGTTGGGTCACATAGATCCAGCCATAGACCACTCACATGGTTGTGGGACCCACAGTTGTTGTAGGTGTCAGATGTGAGTGGTTTGTGATGAAATCTGTATGATCCGCTTGTGTGTCTCACAGTCATGTGAGTGGTCTGTAGCTGAATCTATGTGATCTATTTGTATATGTAGCACAATTCTTCTTCAAATCGTAAATTTAAGCTAAGTCTATTTGGGAAGTCTAAAATTTTGATTTTTAGAATGCAACTTTTTAGGGAAAAAAAAACTGAAAAACTAAATTGTCTGGACTAATTTTTTCAAGTTAGTTTGTTTTGGTTTGAATGTCTAATATTAAGCTTTTATCTTTTTAGCAATTATTCAATACACCTAATATCACGACCCATTTTTGATAATAGCATTCGTGACCGGTTAGTGAGTTAAAAGTCACCAAAGACCTCTTTTTTTTTCCTCATTTTTAAAAGTCTCTTCTCATTTTAAGAAAATCATACTAAATTCATTCAAATTTCGGTAAGAAGAATTTCCTTGGTAAAAATAAAATTTTAAAGAATAATTTTTCTTTGAAACTCACAAGACAACTTAGTTTTTCAGTTTTTTTTCCCCCTAAAAAGTTGCATTCTAAAAATCAAAATTTTAGACCTCCTAAATAGACTTGGCTTAAATTTACGATTTGAAGAAGAATTGTGCTATATATACAAATAGATCACATTGTTTCAGCTACAGGTCACTCACATGACTATGAGACACACAAGCGGATCATACAGATTTCGTCACAAACCACTCATATTTGACACCTATAGCAACTGTGGGTCCCACAACCATGTGAGTGGTTTATGGCTGGATCTATGTGACCCATCTGTATATTTAGCGTATGTTTGACCTAGTGTTTTTTAGAAGGTTTTTTTACTTAAAAATCTTATAAAAAACCACTTATTTGGCCTCCCACTATAATTAATTTGCTTTTTCCACATCTTTTCACTTCTAATGTTTTTATAAAAAAGTCAAAAGGCAAAAAAGGTACAAAAAATTAAGCCAAACACACGCTTAGATTTTTTCTTTGAAGAAGTCTGGTATAGATGCCGCAAAACAAGCATAATCAATAACAATGTCATTTTTTTTATGCCTCGGGTTTTTATGTGATTCCCTGAGCTGAGCTAGAGATCAGGAAGTTGCGGTAACCATTTCTCGTGGCGAAGAACACTTTCTTGTAAGTGCAAAACCCTACTCTCTTCTCATTTTCATGTACTACCTACACACACACACACACACACACACACACACATATATATATGTATATATATATATATATATATATATCAATTGAGACAGTAGTTCCTTGTATTAACTTTCTTGGCACATGTATTCATTTATTTCTCCTTTGTTTTCGGACTGATTCTCTCGCAACGTTCTTTCATATCTTGAGGTATTATCAAATCTTGTGCATTGTACGTGTGTATATATGTATTTCGGTCCTATCTTGCCCTCGTGCTCTAGGTGAAGAATTTCGATGCTCCTGAAGTTTTATTTGTTTTTATGGGAATATTTAGATTTTGGAAATATTTGTTTTTTTTTTTGAATCTTAACTTTCTTCGAAGAGACTTGGATGAAATATATAACCCAATTTTGGGTTTATTATTGTTGAAACACCGTAGTTTGAGATCAATATGCTTTTTTGATAGGTAAGTCATATAAAGTCTCTTGACTGCGAGAATGCGACCGAAGCCACTGGGCACTCCGTTTTACAGCCCATACTGTTACACTCTGGCTAGAGAGGAAGTCTCCGACAACTGTTATTCTTTAAGAGCAACAGAAGACTTTCAATTAATGGATTTCTAGTTTATTCCTCTCTTCTCCCTTTATTCGGAATACAAGTATTTATATATTGAAAGCTAACAACTTGAAACTAACTGAACTAACAACTAATAACTGCCTCTACTAATCTGTTAGAGAAACGAGGTAAGCAAAGCACCATTTAACTACGTACAAGTTGCCTATAAAAAAACTACTTATAAGTTATAACAAACTCAAACAAACTTCCTAATCTTGGTCAGCCATGGGGCACACCATTGCTACAACTCATCTTCACTCCAACTGCCACTTCGGGTGATATAATTCCAGTTGTAACATTCCCACCATCTTAGAATCTACCTTATCCTCATGGCTCAACACTATTGTCGCCGCCACCAGGCCATGCACCACTGCTGTCTCCCCGCACCGCGCTGCCGCATGCACCGCACCACCGTGCGCTGCGCGTGCACACCGCACAGCTCGAAAGAAGCCATCAGCTAAGACTATACGATGCTTAATAGGAGTCAAATGAAAAAAAAGAGATTGGTTACTAGACATATGAGAACTAGCGCTTGAATCAATTATCTAAGATGGAGAAGAGCCGCACATGCAATATTGTCCGAATTAGCTAAGGTAGTAGTAAAAGAGGGTGGTAGAGTCTCACACAAGGTCCGAATAAGCTCACTAAGCTGAATATGGAGAGCATTAGAAGAAGTCTGTACTATATCCATGGTAAACCAAACAGATAAGAGAAGGCCAAATTCAAAGAAGAGCATACCAATAGTCGTGGGCGTGTGACAAATTTGGGGCAAAATCAAAGTAATCCAATTAGAAAACCAAATGAGCCAAATCCTAACAGTCCACAAGCTAGGATAATATCAAAAAAATCTCAAATGAAGACAATAGCTTGTCGAAGTTGACAGCAAAAAACAAGTCACCGAAATCCCCAAATCGAACTGTTGGAAACCAATGCGAACTCAAATCCAAGCGAAACACCAAAACACAGATCGCCGAAGTCGAAATCTCTAAGCGAAATCCCCAAATCAAATTGAAATCGAACCAAAATTGAACTGAAAATCCCCAAATTGAATCAAATCAAATTGAAATCTCCAAATTGGACTCCAAATAAAACTGAAATCCCCAAAATTGAACTGAAATTGAACCAAAAACTAAAATTCCCAAATTGAACTGAAATCCCCAGATTGGACTACCAAATTGAACTGGAAATCCCCAAATCATACTGAAAGATCCCCAAATGTAACTGAAATCCTCAATTGACCACCGAAATCTCGAAATTGAACTCAGATCCAAATCAAAAAAACCAAGTCAACCACCGAATCCGAAGCAAGGAGTAGTTAACAACCAAGAACAGAATCGAAACCAGCGATTCACGTCGAATCAGAAGAAAAAAGGTTGAAATCTAGTCGATTAACACTAAAACAAGCATCTAAAGGAAGACCGAACCACAACGGGGCAAAAAGGCCAAGTCGCGACCACAAACAGTGAGGTCGGCGCTTAGGGTTTCTTTCGTCGACATGAGGAAGCTTCGAATCCGTGATAATACTGCTCTAATCAATAAATCGATACCCTAGAAGGCCAAAAGGGATGATTGTGGCACCCATGGAAGAGATTGCAACAAGAAAACAATAGATCGAAGGTTGAAAATCGAGATCTGCAAAGAAGACTCCATTGGCGCCGAAAATAAGAGAAAATTCGAAAAAAAATCAAACGATCGAGAACAATAAGGGAAAAATCATATAAGTATAGATCAGGTATAGTCGATCATTTGGGAAGTTTTTTTTTTCACAATCAAGGAGTCTGATAGAAAAAAAGGAAGGAAGTAAAAAAGAAAGAAAAGGAAAAAGAAAGAAGAAGGTTGGATCGGGATGATCTGATACCAACTTGAATCAGTAAAGTAGAGATATTTATTTTTTATGTGATTTTAACTTACCTTTTAAGTGGATATTGTTTTATCTGGTAATGAATTTATTGGAGGTGTAAACTGCATTCCAAATATTTAAATCATGGATGCCCGCTACTAATTTTTGTTTCACTTCATTGGTGCCAAACATTTTCTCAAGCAAAGTGAATCTCCAAATAGGGCTTCCATCACTCTTCATGGTATCTTATTAATGGTCAACTATCTTTCAGTTGATATCTTATTTAATTTTAGACATGAAGTCTATCAACCATGCATGTGGTATAATTTTCTGTCTACATGGTCACAAATCTTTCTTATTTGTGATGTAGTTTCATTTAATGGATAGGTACATAAATGAGCAAGCTACCATCTAGTTACGGGGATGATGAAATCTACCGGACATGCTTTGTTTGCTTCTTTTACTCCTACTCATTCAGCTACCCTAAAAAATCATTGCAAATTATTATCAAATATGTTTTGTAGAAATTCCAACAAAGAAAGAAAATTGTTTACGTACAATCAGAATTGCCGACTGGATAGAGAACTTGTGATGGTTGCTACACGGTATCTTCCTCCTTTGTTCAGGTGAAAAATTTTTGGATTTCAATTCAGCTTTGTTTTCAATAAGGAGTTTATTAAATCTTTGGACCTGAATTGTCGTGTTTACCTGATCTGCAGTGTTGCTCCAATGATGGAATGGACAGATACTCATTATAGGACTCTTGCCCGGCTCATTTCCAAACATGCATGGCTTTATACGGAAATGCTTGCTGCTGAAACAATTGTTTATCAGAAGGGAAATTTGGTAAGTCTTTTTGCAAAAAAAATAAAATAAAATTATGGCTTTGTTATGAGATGTGGAAATATTGTTGTCAACTCATCGTGGATTGGAAAAAAAGGGGTTATATTTTAAGATTATGAATTTATAACTGTTCCCGTGTTTTTTGATTTCATTACTCATCTTACTTCAATTTCCATGAATTGAAAAAAGAAAAATAAAAGAATTACCATGCTGTAGATAAATGCCAAAGTCAAGCATATTTAAACTATATGAACAATATCATCTTCACATATGGTGGTGCTAGTTTGAATCTAGAAATGGTAGTTTGGGAGTGACTACCAGAGAACTGACAGAGTATATGCGTTGAAGGCTTGTAACTTGTGCTGCTGTTTTGACTAGGAACAAAACTTCATTTCTTTCTATTAAAACGATCGAAACCTTTTTGTTTCTTGGGAATCTGAAGTGAAACAGTTAAAGAGTGAAGAACTGAAAGTTTAGGGCTTTGAAGAAAGAGGGAAGAGGAGATAGAGAGAAAGAACAACGTTTCAGGACGCGTAAAACGCCAGTTCCACCTCACATCTATTTATATTAAAAACACTCCACGACACAATTACAATAGTACCTTAAACAAATTTTGCAAAAATCACCATAATAACGAGAAGATTGAGACGAGTCGGAGGTGCAAGCCAAAAAAATGGCGACTATTCGGATGCCGACATCATTATAGCATCATCACCAGAGATGCTGGGTAGCCTCCAACTTCTTCATAACAATCTGATGTATTATCAGAATGACGTCTAATGCTCACCAAGTTAAACAATAAAGAACTGAAAATTTATGGTTTTGAAGAAACAGGGAAGAAGAGAAAGAGAGAGAAAAAGGTTTCAGGAAGCATAAAACTCCCCTTCTACCTCACAACTATTTATACTAAAACCCTAGACGACACAATCACAATAGTACCCTTAATATAAAAAATAAATATGGTAACAGAAACATTAGCAGAAATTCAAAATTACAATACTTCCATTGCAATGCTATGAAACAAGACCAAACAGATTGAAAAACGCTAACATACCGAAACAATGAGTTGTTTCAACACTTCATTAGGAATATCGAACATTGTTAATTTCTATTTGTGTCTTTTTGTTTAGAGAGAGATACTTGAGACCAACGGAAAAAAATCTTAAATTTATTATAGAATATAAGCAATTAGAAAGAATGAGAGGAGAGATATCGAGAAGAAGATAAAATAAACATAATTAGAAATGTCATTTATGTTGCTTCTTTGTTACCACAAATTACTATTTCTTATTAAAATTGCCACTTTTAGATTTCTAAGTATTTAGGATAAACATTAATCCAATTCTAGTGTAAGTTTGTAAGGTCTCACACTCTAAAATGGAGATATAGTCCTTAAACATGTTCAATTGTTGATTGGGTTAGCCTTAGAAATATATGTCATGTTTCCAATTTTTTATATATGTTTTCATTTTTTCTCCGTTTTCGTCATGTTTTCATAACGTTTATGTTTTTGAGCCAACCCATAATTTGTTTTCAACCAATCACAACTTTTGTTACAAGCAAGGATCAAAATTTTGTTTCGGTATGTTGTTTCAATTAGTATGGAAATGGAAACATTTCGAAATGTTTTGAAAATGTTTCGAAAACATTTCGAGAATATTTCAAATTCGACATAATTAGACATGTATGGAAATATATGGTGAAATTTGTGTAATAGAGACTACTAATTAATTAATTATACATAGAGATTTATGTAGTTATTCACATAAAAAAAAGTATAAAACCAGAAAAATCAATGCTTTCATAAAAGAACATGTGTAGAAGTTTATTTAGGTAGAGTAAAATACAACCATGTATAATTTTCTAAAAGAAAATTGTAAAAATATTTATGGAAAAATTAAATTCCTTTCAATAAATTTTGTTTGGGTATATTGCACAATATTTAGGTGTTTTTCGAAAGAAACACTAGAATTTTATTATTCCACTAGTGTTTCGTTTCGGTCACTTAGGAAACAGAAACGTTTTGGACATTTCGATGGAAACAAATGGAAATTTTGTTTCTTGGTTACACAATCTATAATTACTTTTTCTTTTATAAACAACTAATTTCAGCTACAAGCTAGCATTCTTTCAAAATACTCACAACTTTTGGTACAAGTTATAATTATCATTTCTTCAGCTACAATCTATAAGCAATTAGTTTCAGCAAAATCAAACACCACCATAGATGGCTTCAATTGGTTTTCGATGGTTTGGAGAATGCAAGCACAAAGATCTTATTCAACTTCTTGTTGGTATTTTTTTTTCTCGCTGCCACGAGTGAGGTGTCAACTAGAATTAGATAAATTGGAGGGGAAGAAATATAAAATAAGTAGTTGGAAGCATGATAAAAAAGTGCTGTGACCAAAATAGGCTTATAGGATGGGTTGGCTTTGGTAGGCCTTGCTTATTTGTTTTGATTGTCCAATTCCAATACGAGGTTCTTTGGTGTTTTATTTTCCAATTAAATAGTTCATATTTGAGTAAGTTTAATAATTCCCTTCCTGAAGTTTAAGGGGTGTAAGTCTGCTTTTGACCTTTCGGTTGAATCGGTTTCATCCAGTTTTTTATGCAAAAACATGAGATTTTGTTTTTTTCTTTTGGGCAATTGTTCTTGGTGTCTGGTTTGTTTATCAAGGTAAAGAATGATTGTAATGTGACATGATTTTGGGTGGTTTTGGCACAAATTTCAATAGCTTTTTGCCACAGTGATTGGTGACAGTTTTGGTGCAAGATTCTGCTTTTTTAAGGTAGAGCACATAAGCTCTACTGTATGGAAATTCTAGAACTTATGGTTGGTTTTTCTGCTGAAAAATTGATTTAGATACTTCAAGTTCTTTCAATGGTTCAATTTTGTAATTTTTAAAAATTTTCTTAGGGGTTCTGGTAAACAGGTTGCAACTGCCTTATACTGGGCTGCCTAAAAAGTCAGGTTTTGTTTAGAATCTCTTCATTTTTGGTGAACTTTCATCACATTTGGTCCGATTTTGGTTTTATACATTTTATAGAGGAATTAGAAAAGTGAAAAATGTTGACCAAAATATGAGAAAAGGTTAAAAAAAGACGAAAAAATTATGTTTCTAGTGAAAGTATGGCTTTCTTTGTCTTGAGTCAATGTTTTTCAACTATCCTCTCTTTTTTACTTTTTAGATTCCTAGTAATCAAAATATGAAAAAAGTTCATAAAAGACGAAAAAAATTTCAAGCATTTTAGAGAGGCTAAACATGTCCTTAAAAATGCTTTATGTATTTATTCGTGCCAACATTTATAACTGACTCGAGGATGAGTGTCGGGTTCGGGTGCGTGTCTTAAGTGTTGGATTCTTCAAATTCCTACATGTAATGTTACCGAGAGATGACTTAGCATTCATATTTCTTAATATCCTTCTTTGGTTTTCTAGGATAAAAATAGTGTTTATAACTTATTTGGCAACTTGGCTTTTAAGCTTAGCTTTTTGCTTAAAATCGCTTTAAGTCAAATAAACAAAAAGTTTGTTTGGTGAACCGAAGGAATGATTTTATGCCAAAAGACTAGCCAAATAGTTTGGCTTAAAGTGCCTTTAAGCCAAAAGATTTTTAAGTCAGAAAAAAGTTATTATTTTTTAAAATTTATTTTTATATAATTTTATATTTAATATGAATCTTGTTTGATAGAATTTGACGCGTAGATTTTAAAAATATAATTTTTATAAAAAATGGATATGTATAACAAAAGTTGTGATATTTTTTGAAAATATAGAAAATTATTTTATGTAAAAGAAGCAAAAAGGCTAAAAGGCTGAAAGCCTTGGGTTCCGAACAAGGCTTTTTAACTTTTTTGGTTTTAAGTTAAAAGGTAAAAAGCCAGGCTTTAAGTCTTTTGCCAAACAAAGCCAAAGCAACGTAGATCATTTTCTGCATAATGTGGGAGTTTTATTCACTATCGTAAACTCAATTAATCATCATGCTCACTAGGTTTGTAATCAACACGTGTGGGGCGCATATTCCATAAACTTACTCAAAGGTTGAGTGTCCAATTATTATCTCTGTTTCGTTCTATCTTCTTCTCTCCCTTCAACCCTAAATCACTATTTTACATTTCAACACGGTATTAGAGTTCTGGTTCTATAAGTCATTGGGTTCAAGTCCCGTGATATGTATTTGTTTCTTGTTATGTTTGTTATTGTGCACTATATTTTGTGTGTTTTGGTGCATCTGTTTAGTTCAGTTTGTTCACCTCTCATGTGCGAGGTAAGGTTGCACGTGTGGGGGAGTGTTAGAGAGCTTGATATACATTGCTGAGCTTATTTCCCAACAACTTAAGCTTTTGAGACAATTGGTGAAGTTGAATTGTAAAATAGTAATTAAGGGTTGAAGTAGGAGAAGAAGATAGAGCGAAACAAAGATCATAATTGAGAATTAGGATCAGAATGAAGAGGCTCAAATTAGCCTCTATACTTGCAACATATATATGAGTCAAACATAGATAATTATAAAACTACCAATAAAATATAAAATAAACTCTACCACTCCCCTTCAAGTTAGAGCATGGAGATCAAAATGCTCAGCTTGGAGAGAATTCGCTGAAATGGAGAACAAGCTAAGGGTTTGGTAAGAATATCACCAAATTGATTCTTTGAGCAAACATAGGTGGTGACAATTTGATTCGTTATCAATAAGACCCGAATAAAGTAGCAGTCAATTTCAATATTCTTAGTACGCTCATGGAACACTGAATTATTAGCAATAAATATGGCTGCAAGAATCGACATCGAAAAGTCACTCTCAATCACAGCCTGAAGTTTCTTACTATACCAAGTGATAAGATTATCTCCAATAAAAGTACAACAGCCAGAGGTAGACTGCCTATCGAAGCGACTACCTGCCCAATCAACATTACTAAAACCAATCAAAGACAAATGATCAGCTGGACAATATAACAATTCACGACCTAAGACACATTTTAAGTAGCGGAGTATACAACTGACGAGAAGTATGCATAAACTGCCTAACAACACCAAGAACGTATGTGATATCAGGACGAGTAACCGTAAGATAAATTAATTTCCCAACAAGCCACCGATAACGATCAACATCTAGAAATGTTTCTTCTGGTTCAACATTGAGCTTAACAGTAGAATTCATAGGTGCATCAACCGGACGAGCACTAAGTAACCTAATCTCATAGAGAAGATCAAGGACATACTTAAGCTAGGTTAAGAAATTCCCTGAGAGGAACGGGCAACCTTAATCCCAAGAAAGTAATGAAGAACACTTAAGTCCTTGGTATGAAAATGGTGAGCCAAATGTCGTTTTAAGTAGTTATACTAGTAGAATCATCACAAAAACTGATGATATCATCAATATAAACAATCAGTACAATAATACCAGTAGAAGAATGATGAAAAGACCGAATGATTAGATGTGGAACGTCGAAAACCGTAAGCAATGACAACAAAACTGAAGCGATCAAATCAGGTGTAAGGAGATTGCTTCAGACCATATAGAGCCTTACGCAAGTGACAAACAAGGTGCTCATTGCCAGGCACTACATAGCTAGGGGGCTGATTCTTATAAACGTCTTCCTGAAGATCACTATGAAGAAAGACGTTCTTATTGTCAAGTTGATACAACGGCTAAGAACGACTAGCAACAATCAGTAGAAGAATCCAAATAGAGTTAAGGCGAGCTACTAGAGAAAATGTCTAATCAACGCCGTAGGTCGGAGTATAGCCCTTAGCAGCCAAATGTGCCTTAAGATGCTCAATAGAACTATCCGAAAGGTACTTCATTGTATAGACCCAATGATATTCAACTGCTTGCTTCTCAAATGGGAGAAGTGGTAAGCTCTCAGGTTTGATTTTTATAAAGGGCACTCGTTTCACTGTCCATAGCAGGGTTTCTAGCCAAAGAGGGACATAACCTTCTTATAAGAAGAAATGGAAATGCACGACAAGGTAGAAGTAAATGAATGAAAACAAGATGATAAACAATCATACGACACAAAGTTAGCAATAAGATGTTGGGTGCATGTACGTTTATCTTGAAGCAAACCAATCGGCAAGTCATCAAAACTAGAAGGAGCGAAGGAGACAGGAATCTCTACCGGAGAAGATGAAGAGTCTGGGCTATACAAGAAGACAGGTCTATTTCGAGATCGCTGATAAATCTACAAAGGTGGGTTAGAGAAGATGGTGATATAAGGAGAGGTAAAGGAAGAGTAGTAGAAGAGAAAAACTCCCCCGCACGACAACAGATGAGATAAAAAGAAAGTTGGTTACCTGAGGAAGTGAAGAAGGGAGTGGACTCAAAGAAGGTCACATCTACGTTCACAAAGTATCGTCGAGACTCCGGATGATAACGTTGATATCCATTTTTAGTACGAGAGTATCCAAAATAGACACTTATCATGACCTAGATCAAGAATATGCACAAAGACAGTGCAACAAAAAACATGGGAAGTGAGAAAAAAGTGGAGAGTTAGGATATAACAAGGAGAAAAGAGACTGGCGATTGAGAACAATGGAAGGCATGCGACTAATTAGATAACAAGCCGTAAGTACTGCGTCACTCCAAAAGTGTTTCGGGACTTGTGCATAAAATAATAAGATACAAGCGACATGTAACAAATGACAGTGCTTTCGTTCAACAACGTCATTTTGTTGAGATGTGTGAGCACAAATCGTCAGATAAATAATATTACGATTGACACAAAAGTAATCAGCATCAGACTGCATAAATTCTAACGCCTTTTCAGATCAAATAAATTTAATGCGCTTGTCAACGTGAGTAAAAATTTCATTATAGAACGTAGAGAGAATATATGATAATTTAGACTGGTGTTTCAATAAAAATAGTCAAGTCATACGAGAGTAGTTATCAATAAGATAACAAAATAAGAATATTCATTAGTACTTGGAATTTAAGAAAGACCTAGATGTCCGTATGGACAACATCAAAGGACTTTGAATGATGATGATGACTACGACTGGGAAAGAAGCTACTGCGATGATGATGACTACGACTAGGAAAAGAACTACTGTGATGATTGCCTAGCTGATGCGCTTCACACTCAACAGTGGACACTTGAGGTAAATTAGGAACGGTCAACTTAAGCTTAGCCACAGAAGGATGGCCTAAGCGAAAATGCCATTAAAGAGATAAAATTGTAGCACTTAAGGCTGATAGAGTACGAGAAGAATAACCAGAGTCAATATCAAGATAATAAAGCACGCTCTTCTCATGCCCTGAAACAATCATCTTCTTAGTATTGAGGTCTTGAAAGATATAAGAAGTAGGAGAAAAAGTTACGTAGCAATGTAGAGATTTAGTTAATTGACTAACCAAAAGCAAGTTAAAGGGAAAATCGCAAATATAAAGATTGGATGGTAAGGCGAAAGAAGGAGAGGGATGAAGAACACCTTGTCATTGAATAGGTCAATATGAGCCATCAGTTAGGACTATATGATGCTTAATAGTAGTTAAATTGGAGAAAATAGATGAATTACTAGACATGTGAGAACTGGGGCCTAAACCAATGACCCAAGATGAAGGGGGAAAAGATGCACACACAATATTACTTAAATTAGCAAAAGTAGTAATAGAAGAGAGAGGCAGAACATCACACAATGTTTGAATAATCTCGCATTGAGAGTATCATGCAAACCAGAAGAAATTTTTGCTTCAGCCATTTTAGATCATGTCCAAGGAAATAGGCTAGATCCCAACAAAACCAAATAAGACCAAATCACGAATCTAGATTTGATCAGAATAATGCAACAGAGCAAAATCGAAACATAATCAAGCCTAAATTAGAACAAGCTACCGAAGAACAAAAAAAGAGGCGTCAACCGGTATAATGGTTAAAAAATGAACCAAAACACCAAGATTCACCAAATCGACCACAAATCAAGACCTACACAAAAAGAATTGGCGCCTATAGGATTGATATCAACGATCGAAAACAACGTGTGAAGCCTTGCTTGATAGATTGTGAATTAGGGTTTCGGTGTTCTAGCACTGAAATCCACGTTGAGGCTCAAACCAACTTTGAAACAACAAATTAACGCCAAATTGAGGCACCACCAAGTGTGTTCGGATCTATACGATGAGATTCGACCATCGAAAGTTGGGATTGATGTCGCGATTTTCAGATTCAACTGCGATGGTTTCGGAAATCACAAAACCTTTGAGAAATCAAGAGGCGCACAAAACAACTTAAAAAAATGAGGGAAAAATCACCATCAAAATTAGATGATTGAAACGATCTGAATCAGAAGAGCACCGACCTCGGCCGTTCGTACAGCCATTGACTTAACGCCGACGTCATTGTATGGAAGATGGCATCATCACTATCATTTTCACCTCACGATGAGTTTTAAGATTTCAAACTCTTCTAGAGTTGGATCGGATGTTCTGGTACCAAGTTGAATTGTAAAATAGTGATTTAGGGTTAAAATGAGAGAAGAAGATAGAACGAAACAAATATAATAATTGAGAATTAGAACAAAATCAAGAGACTCAAATTAGTATCTACATCCCACAATATATATATATAATTGAGAATTAGAACAAAATCAAGAGACTCAAATTAGTATCTACATCCCACAATATATATATATATATATATATATATATATATATGAGTCATACTTAGATAATTACAAAACTACCCAATAAAACATAAAATAAACTCTAACAGTAACCAACGAGACACGTGGGGCACATATTCCCTACACTTACTCAAAGATTGAGTGTCCAACAAGGGGTTTTCATACATAGAGATGACCCTATATGTGAATTCTTAGTTTGGAAGGCTGGCATTTTGAAATACATGCATGGTGTTCTCATCTTTGCATAATCAACTGGTCCTAGGTCAGTTCAACGAAGTATTCTTCCGTGGAATGTTTTTTCTGTTGTCAGCCAGAGAACAAAATGCCTTAAAATTTCATTACTGAAATTACACAAAACGCTATATACCAAATGCACGGTTGACTTCCTCAACAATTATTTTTTTTAAAAAACGAGTGTCCATGCTAGCTTGCATGCAGCTCGACTAATCACAGGGCCCTGAAGTTAATGGCTAGGCAAACGTCCTCAACAATTATTTTTGCTGTTAATATTTTGTTCTTTTCCTTATATTTGCAATGGTTTCATCACATGCGATTAGATTTGCATCTGATATGTCAGTTCCAAAGACCTCTGATTGTATCGTTTGGTTGGGATTGCTCAGGACAGATTCTTGGCATATACTCCGGAACAACATCCTATTGTGCTTCAAATTGGGGGAAATAATTTGGAAAACCTGGCAAAAGCAACTGTACTAGCAAACGATTATAGCTATGATGAGATCAATTTCAAGTTCGTTCTATTATTTTTGCCACTGTTAAATCTCTCTCTTCTTTCTCCTTGGTGAACTGAGATCTTGTTCATCTTCCAGCTGTGGATGTCCTAGCCCAAAGGTAGCTGGACATGGGTGTTTTGGGGTCCGTCTTATGCTTGATCCAAAGGTTTGCATAATTGTGCTGACTACATCTTCTGTTGTGCACCAATTCTAGGCATAGGCTTCATTTGCCAATTTGCTCTGATTTAAATATATGCTTTTTACAAGGAAAGTTTGTTGCTGAGGCTATGTCAGTGATTGCTGCCAATTCAGATGCTCCCGTCAGTGTTAAATGTCGCATTGGTGTTGACGACCATGATTCATATAATGAGCTCTGTAAGTTTCTTTTATTTATTTTATATGTCAATATATTGAAGTGGAGGCAATAAGATTAGTGTTAGTATATTATTTGGCAATTGCATATATACCTTGAGAAAACCTACATGAAACAGACTTGCTCTTTATAAAGACACTTCCTATCAGCTTCTTGCTATATCTCAGCAGACACGAACATTTATTTCTTGCTCTAAACATGCATTTGAATATCCTATTTTTACAAAGTATATGGGATGGAACAGCCCAATATTCTTCAATGATTTCCTCATAATTTTATTTATTTATGGAATAACACAACTTATGATGGTTAAAAGATTAATGTGCAGTGAAACTTGGGTCATTTCATGTGCTGTGGAAAATAGAATGGAGACTATTGGAATTGATGGAATAATTTTTTTTTCAAGAAACAAAATTCTAGGAGGCAACTAGAGTAAAGCAACAATCACAAAATGCAGAATATATCAAAAGTCAGCTTGGGAAAGTGACTAACCAATCAAGCCAAAGTAAGCTTTTGTCACAATCAATTGGGATCGTCTATATGAGTCATTTACGTCATTTTACTCTCTTAAGGATCATATCTTCAGTTAGTTTCAATAAAACATATTTTTTCTTAATACGGTATCACATGTCAAATTAGATCTATTTTCTCCCCCTAGTATTTCCATTACCTATAATTTTGTTATTTTTTTACTATTGCATCAATTAGTCTACGTTGTATGTGTCTAAACTATTTTAATTTATGTTTTCTTAACTTGTTCTCAATTGGTGCGACCCCTATCATTTCACAAATGTTTTAATTCATAATTTATCTTTTCTAGTTTTACCACATATCCATTTTAATTTTTTTATTTCAGTAACAATCATCTTATTTATGTGATCTTTTTTCGTAGCCCAACATTCTATCCTATATAGAATCACTGGTCTAATAGCTGTCCTATAAAATTTTTTTTTTAATCTTGTAGGTATCTGTCGATCACATAGAATGCCAGAAGCATCTGTCTATTTGAGCCAACCAATTTTAATTTTATGGGTTACATTATTTGCAATCTCTTCATCTTTGTTAATAATCGAATTTAGATAATGAAAATATACACTTTTAAATATCTCTTGGTTTTGAATATTATTTTTTCACTATTAATACTCCTATAACTGTTGAAAACTTGAAATTATATTCTATATATTTAGTTTTGTTCCTACTTACTCGAAATCTTTTTGACTTCAAAGTTTCTCTCCACAATTCTAACTTAGTGTTAACTCCATTCGTAATCTCATCCACTAAGACAATATCATTAGCGAATAATATACATTATGGAATATCATCCTCACTATGTATGGTCAGTTTATTCATAACTAAGGCAAAGAGATAAGGACTCAAAGTTAATTTTTGGTGTAATCCTACTTTAATCGGTAATTCCCTTGTTTCCTTTGCGACTTGTTTAATTGTCCTGGAAGCTCCATCATACATGTTTCTTATCACATCAATGTACCCATTTGCCACTCCCTTTCTTTCCAATGCCTATCACATGATATCTCTAAGTACTCTATTATACGCCTTTTCTAAGTCTATAAAACCATTTGAAGATCTCTCTTCTTATCTCTATACTTCTCTAAATGACTGAATAGCTTAATTTTACATGCATCTACTCAAAATTTATTAACATGAACCATTCCTGCTTGGCCATGCTTTTGCTTCCAAATTGGCTGATCTGGGGACTAATTGGAACTCTCATATGGTCATTGTGGAAAATTTCCTCTCTTTTAAAGTACATTTCTCAAGGCCTTCCATATTTTTCTCGTCATATTCGTATCATTGTGGGTAATAGGTTGGGAGGATGTTTGGATAGGGCGATGAATTTTTTGATCATTTGTTTCCTGTTTGTATCAAGTGACAGTCTGATACAGCATCTGTTGCTTCCATGGTTTTTTCTCATTCATTTCCGATTACTTCGAATTTCATTTATTTGAGAGTCGTAATGACTGTGAGGCACTTGAGCTAACTTCCTTGCTAATCATTCTTGAAGGATCTTCTTTGAAATACGTAGATTTTGATAGAAGAAAATGGTCTATCCATTCATCTGGCATTTTTTCTTGCAATCCTTTTTTGATTCCATCATTAGTCATTCAATTGTTGGTTTTTGATATGAGGCCCTTCCGATCAAAAAATAGAGGGCCAATTGCTATTGACATCCACAATGGCGTGTTGCGTGTGTATGCGTGCGCGTGTTGCCCGGGGGTGGTGGTGGGTGGTATTGATCATGTAAAGTGCTTTTTATGTTGAAAAAACCATGAATGTTATCATGCCATAAATAGAACCCATCAAAGCCGAAAACCTACTTATGGCTAGCTTAAGCAGTCTGTCTTTACTTTCATTATTATTTATCTGGTATAAGGCAGGGTTGTATTATGATTTCATTGGATGCTGATTTCTTTTTGGAATCTGATATGCAAAAAAGTTGCATCTGATTTCTTTTTTGGCCTTTTTGCAGGTGATTTTATATATAAGGTTTCTTCTCAATCACCAACTAGGCATTTCATTATACATTCACGGAAGGCATTGCTTAATGGCATTAGCCCTGCTGATAATCGAAGAATCCCTCCCCTGAAGTATGTAGTAGTTTTGTACTTTGTTGTGTATTAAGTATGCATCTAATTTCACCAAAACTTACCAATTATTTATATTATTTAGTCTTATAATAGCTTTAACGCCATCGGCTAATTGGTGCACAGTAAAACATTTGTTCAAAAAGGATAAAGTATTCCAATTAGAAAAAAATATGCTCTCCTTTTCTACTGCAGTTGACAGTCTCATTTATGCAGATATGAGTACTACTATGCCCTCTTGCGTGACTTTCCAGACCTAAGGTTTACAATTAATGGAGGCATAAATGGCGTCGATGAGGTAACTGTTATTTTGGTTCGTGAAAATTGAAATGGAAAACAGAGTAGTCTTGTAGCTAAGTCCAATGTACTCAAATTGCTTAAATATAGTTCTAAAAAAGGTCATACCTGGTGCGCGCTTTTTCATTCTAACGATTATGATCAATAGATTTAGATGCTTGCCTGGCCATATCTCTGTCCATGGGAGTTCAGTATTTGAAATTATGTGCTAAAAGTACATTTAGGACTTGGATTGTATCTTGTATTTCCAGGTTTGTTTGTCTTGGGAACATCTCCTTGTTCATAATATGGAGAACCTTCAAAGATTTTCTAACATGCACTTATATTATTTGTAGAGCTCAAAGCAAAAAGCCCGTGCCATAGAAGTTATCAAGCTGGGCGATTAGGTGAATACATGGTTTAACAGTTTCTATTGTTCCCCTCACAGAGGACCCAAAACTTCCTTTTCATTCAATATTGATCAACTTCCACCAGCCACTTACCTACTCAAAGCCTTGAATTAAGGGCATCCTTGGCCTTCCTCGTCATCTTTGATTAAGTTGAGGGAAGAGGACTCTACTTTGATAAAAATATGAATATGAAATTAAAGGGCAAGTTTCACTACTATCAAAGCCGGATCTAGTCTTCAGTGGAACTAAGAGAGAGATGCAGAGTCGTAAGAGGTGTGAAACAAGTTTGTTAAGAATGGTATGCAACAACTTTGTTAATCCCATCATTAGTATACTTGAAAAGAATTAAAATTCCTAGAGTGTAAAGTTGACGTGAAGTCACATGGTCAATGTTAAGAAGCCAAACGATTGTCAATAGTCTGGAATATGTCGGAAACTTAAACTCTGTAACATTCTGCATGCAGAAGCACATGATTATTGATTTTGTCTTCAATAATTCGGAGTTATATTGGTATGATCTATGGAAATGGCTTCCTAATAAATGTCACGTTCTTGATGAGTGAAAGTTCCATCCCAACCACTTTCTGGATCACCAAAATTACTGTGATTGCTGATTTTGACATAGACCTTTGCTTTTTTAGTGTACTTCCCAAACATTTCTGTTAGAAGGCATTGTTTGAATGGCTATGTTGCCAAGTTCTGGAGCACCATCATTCAAGATACAATACACCATAATGTGCTGTTATTAGCGCTTGACCAAGGAAACTCTCTTGGTGTCATTATCTGAAGTTGAAATATTTCATCAGACAGCCTAACCTTCGAGATTGTGAAATCTGCTTTGAGTGCAAAATAGAAAAAACTGTGGTAATATTGGTAAAACTGGAGATGGAGGACCATCACCCTATTTCTTCTATACCTTTAATCCTAAAAATTATCTAACATGCAAAATGATTTATAAGTCGGGGTTATGGTTGTTAGAATCTAATGATCCATGGTTTAATTCATGATTCATGATGGATCAATGTATGCCAATCTATGGGCAAACCTATTTTGGGATCGACTCTGTGATGAGTCTTGCGATTCATAATTTGGTTCACAATTTACGATTCAAGCGATTCCTGAAACTGTTGTGTTAGACAGATTCCGAACCCCTTTTTACCCGTCTTTTGAAAATGTCACAATACAATTTCTTAGAGGATTTAATGGGAGATTTAACAGTACCCATGTATAATTGGTTCTTAAATCTGGTGGTAAGAGGATTTAGTAGGGTCCTGTCAGAATCGACATGTTTTTAGCCCCTTTTCTTATTTTTTCCCCTGAGAAAAAATTTAAAATACTTCTATGGATGTTTAAAGTTGAAATAACATGTACACACATTCCTTTTGTTATTTTGGTGAAATAGATGGTATTATTTAATACGATATGTGTCGAATCAATTGGACTTAATGGTTCCACAACTTTTTTTTTAATTTACTTTTTTGAACAATAAGTATACCAAAATTTTAATGTGTTTTATGTTTAATAATAGGGTTCTCTACACCTTTCTTTCTCAATCTACTTTTTTCAAGGTTTCCAAATCCATAATGTTAGTAGTGAATATTTTGAATTTAAGTATTTTATTCTATGCTGTTGTACATTCTGAGTAGTCATTTATGGTTCCCCTCAACTTTGGACATGATTTGGTCTATATGCTTCTAGACTGAGTGGGCTACCCAGCATTCTGCTTGTATAAAACTTCCTTCTTCAGTATGAAAATGTTAATTGCATTTTCACTTTACACCTTATTTTTTTTTGGTGACATTTTAACTTGTAGGTGAATGCGGCCCGAAGGGAAGGAGCTCATGGGGTTATGGTTGGACGTGCAGCTTACAACAAGTATGTACATTGTGCAACTGATAGGTTTTTTTTTTTTCATTTGTTTTTTTCTGCTTATGTTCACACAAAACTGATGTTTATCTTGCTTTTAACTGTACAACTGTAGGATAGTAGAAACTTTGTTTATTCGAATTTAATTATTGAATCTGGCTTTTATTTCACAGTTGATGGCTAATGTCATGTGTAGATATGTAGTGATAAGTCATAGGATTTGAATGTAAATAATTTTCAAAACCATATTAGACTTGAATAATTATTTAAATGTCCTTTAAAGCGTTTTAGGTATTGATGAAGTGAAAACTAGCGTAGAAGAAAGGATAAATTCTCTTTCCTTTTTCTTTGAATAACTGACATCATAAGAAAGTAATAAAGAGGAAAGCGTGATCCATGTGCACAAGAGAGAATACCAAAAGGGGCAACTCTTTCTTCAAAAATTGTAGTTTTGTCAAATTTTTTACATATGAATCAATTGTAACAAGGAACATCATTTAGCAGAACAGATACAAGGAGCCGAATGTCCGATGCTTGCTTATAAACATAAGCTCACTCCTCAGAATGGCAATTGAGGCCTCTCTATATACAACTCCTAAGTCCTAACCATTCGAACCATCCTAACCAACCACCAACGAAATCAATACTGATGGTCAACTGTCTTTTCATCCTTTATGCACATATAACACCAATTTATCAAAGTTGAACTCCTCACATAATTAAGGGTTAAGACCCATGCTATGATCTTCTACATCCTATGTGAGACCCCGACCCGTTTCATTTTGGAATGATTAAGTGTTCGAGTTATTTCGTAACCTTCGGAAGGTGTTAGATACATCTTTGGGACGTGTTTGGGTTCGAAAGAGGCACGTTTGGCTGGGTTTTAGGTTGAAAAATCAGTTTCAGCGTCGGACGCACTGCCAAGCAGTTCGGTCGACTGAAGGGCTTGGTTAAGTCGACTGAACTGAGAATTTTGAGTTCGGTCGACTAGACTGAAGGGTTCGGTCGACTGGACTGAAGGTTTTTGGCATTTTTCTATAAATATCAGGCGTGGAGATATTTTGGGATATTTTTTTTTTATTTTCCAGATATGGTTTCTCTCTCCCCTTGCTTTTGCCTTCTCCCTAGATTTTGAGGGCCCGGGGCTCGGTTTTCCGCGAACGGACTGCGGATTCTTGCTGTTGGTCCGGGGGCTGCGCATATATCCGGACAGATTTTTGTTTCGTCGAGGTTCAGTTTTGGAGGTTTCGAGTTTTGACTTGCCGAGGTAGGATTCTAGACTTACTGCTGTTATGAGGGTGTTATATGCAATTATACTTGCGTTTATCGGGTAGAAATGTATTAAATGTGATTTTCATGTGTAAACCTTGGTTTTGGGTAAAAGTGAATTTTTACGCTTTCTCGGTTGTATACGTGATTCGGGTACGTGGTATTCGTAATTTTCAAAAGGAGGTTTGAAAACGAGGTGTTTTGTGAAAATGGTGAAAAACGTATTTTTGGAGGTTTGGAGCTAACCCGCGGGGTTGAGTCTCAACTCTTAAACGTTTTGCTAGAAATGGTTTTTGATCTCCATGGTTGATGGATTAAATCATTTTATACATGCGTTGTATAAATGCTTTATGGGTTTTTAAATGTTATCCATAGATGTACCGTAACAGTGAGTGTGTTGAGTTGGGCTTCTATTGCTCCTTGGTGGAAGTCCAAAAACGTGCACAGAGTGGGTTCGCTACGGTCCATTAGGTTAATCCCCGTAAACGTGGTTTGGTTTTGCTTCGTCCATCGGTCGTGGCAATCTGTAAAGAAGCAGGTGCGTGTTTTGGGTGCTTTCCCATCGGTCGTGGAAATCCGTAAAAGAGTCAGTTGCCTCCGTGAATGGCGTTATTGTTGTAACTCTGTATAGACCTTGTCATTACCAAGCTAGTCTGTGTGACTTGGGTCTAGGGTGATGGGCAGGAGTTTATAGTTGTTACCTTTGTCTGTGTGACAGAGTCGGTACATATGATTTTATTTACATATTTTCTCATCGGCTGTGTGACCCAAGTGGAGCAAACTATTTTATCGTTTTATTTTCCTCGATTGTGTGTTCCGAGTGGAAAAATAGCGTGGTTTCCGGTTGTGTGATTCGGGTGAACAAAAATTAATTTTTTGTTTGATTACTACTTTCCCTTAATTGTGGTATGATATCTGTTAGGATGATATGCATAGTTGAATGATGAAAAATGTGAGGTTTTATGAGATAAATTTTTTTTGAGGTTTGTGTTGGCCTGATGAAAAACTTGTGATTTTTGAGAGGAAAACCCTTTTTGGCTCATGTGGTTGAGCCTCTGTGTGTGTAGTTACATAGCCTGCTTTACAGCTTTACTATCTACTTCCTATTGGGCTTCGGCTCACGGTGTGGGATTTTTGTTAAAACTTTTTTCAGGTGAACGTGGTCCTGTAGGTTGACCCTGGGTGCCCAGAGGTGGCTGAGGACAAGACTTCTGTTTTGTCTTGATAGGTTGTTTATATATTTCTGTATATGTTTCATGTTTATTTATAACATGTTGTAATGCGTATATAATTCTTATGGATGTATGCATATTTTAATGCTTTCGAGAGTAACCAGGGGTTTGTTGTATTATGGTTTACAAACGGAGTTTTAAAATGGTTTATGCTTCTTTCAAATTCTTGTACTTTGAGGGAGATTTTGAAACGGCCTAAGCTTCTTAAAAAAAGAAAATGTTTTTCTTATCCAAAACTTGTATTTTGTTTTGTTTAAAGTCTTAGCTTGTGGGACCGTAACCGTAGTCTCTTGACTACTTTTTCAAATTAAATAAACCCTCAGTAGTACGTTTTACAAAGGTTTTAGCATTGTTTGGACTTTTGGGTTTTTATCCTTTTTCGTTCGGGCGTTTGAAGTGGTTGTTCGGTGGCTCTTCGCGTGATCCGGAGTTTGGGGCGTAACATCCTAAGTCTTCCCATGCCGTCATCTGGCTTATGTTCTTCATGTAGCATTTAGACCGAGTGACTCTATGAAATTACATCGATACTTCCACATATTATTGGTAACGTAAGAGATATCTCTATTTTTTCCCGAGGGAATTTTTAGAATTACTAATGCTTAGCTTTCAATTTGCCTTTGACCACCAAATGAAATGTGAAACCCGTTCTCCTCTCTTTGGAACAAGAGGCGCTTCTGGTTTTGTCGGTGCTTGTTGTCTTCTCCATATTACTATATCTCTAGAGTTAATAATTTTATATGAGGAACTACTGGACTCAATCACTTGCTGTCGTTGCACTTCAGTTTTTTGTTGAGGTTTATCCTGTAGAGGTACTCAAATTGGATCAGTGATCAATTTCTAAGTTTTGTCGTAAACCTAATTGGTTACTTCCAATTATGTAAGTAAATGGATCAAACCACACTCAAAGATAGGGCATTTCCCATTTTTATAAGAATTTATGTACCAGAAACAATGGTATCTACAATTCTTGCACCTCCGGGATGTAAAATATCTCTTCTCACCATCCCCATAGTGTATGAGACAAATGTATGCATTTCGATTAGGGTCGTATTCAATTGTTACGATTTTACCATATATGTTTTTTTTTATTTTGTCGAAAATTGATTTTACGGTATAGACGCTTATGACCTCCCCCTCTATGCCTCGCAGTAATGATTCCTCTGGCGTTACAACCTTTACCACAACGATGTTGTTCATAGATCAAATTATTTCGTGAATTGGATTTTACTTGACTATCTACGATTCCATTGCGTGTGCTAGGATTAGAAGTCTTTTATAAATGTATTGCTTTAAGGCGGCTATCCATACACAAAACCCACTTAAACAGGTCTTCATTTCCACGGAAAAGGTCATTCCTATCCTCAAAATATCTTTTGGGAAGATTCCACCCTGTGGTTGCCATTGTTAGAAATCCTCCACAAGCTAGGATAATAAAAGATCTTGAGACCAGATAAGGTTTGTCTCCAATTTGATTCGGTTACGGCAAATGACAATTCAATAGCCTGATGGACGACAGATTTGTTAATAATTGGAAGTTCATTCAATAAGCCAAACGTATCGGAGGTTTATTAATTTCAAAATTTGGAGAAATAAATTGAAATTACATTCACGATGGATCTTAATAATTCACTGGTTCTTGTTGAAGCATTTCAGTCCAGTTACCTAGTGCATATTATTTATATGTAATGCAAGCAACTGTTGTAGCACGTATCCCACTGCTCAAGGCTCCCGCTTTTAACATATATCTTAGTATATTGTAATATTCTTAGCATGATTATTGGATTCAAGTTCTTTAACCCTGAATCTGAGGTTGATTGGTTATTGACAGATTATGGGCTTGGGCCATTATTAGATTAGTGAATCGCAATAGTTATTTCTGAATGCAGATTATCATAATGCCAGATTCAAATCAAAAGTTGATCCATTGGCATGCCTACCAAAAGCTTCCCCTGATCGCATACCTTTGTATCCATATTTCAACATGCTTGATCTAATAACTACATATGCTTCCAAGAAGGTGGTGTGTCCCTGTTGGACTCAGTAGCTGCTTGCTGGCTTATACTCAATTGAAGGGTCAAGTCTTAATCAAACAGGAGGAACTCTCTTTCCAAAAGAGGGATTGAAAGTCAAAGTTTTCCCAAAATATTAAGACAAACTTCCGACACTTGGGGACACTTTTTCATCGCTTTAACACACATGGAACATATTGCAAGTTTGAAGATGACTTGGGGGCCAATGATTAAAACCAAAACAATGTGGATTTATAACTGTTAACTCATCCTTCAGGGTAAAGCCTAAGATTTCCTGAAGAATTTTTTAAAATGGACTTTCGATAAATTACATTTACCTTCCTTGCGGTATTTGAAAATACTTTTGAGTCCATGAAATTTGAGAAGTTACATCCCGACCCCGAGGTTTATATGCCTGACCCCCAGATATCTACCCACACCCACACCCACACCCACAC
>JAOTRH010000025.1:14254949-14269959 GCA_034768845.1 Heliamphora exappendiculata | reverse complement strand
ATAGTCACCCCCTCCTTCTTTCCTTAAGTTTTTCCTCTTTAACATGAATTTTTTTCTTTTTTTCTTTTTTTCTTTTTCTTTTTCTTTTTTCTTTTTAAAAAAAAAAATAATCTGGAAACCACTCTATGTTTCTAGCAGCCCCTGGAACACTTTGGGACATGTTGATTCTACAGTTTATGGTGCCCCTCGCAATAATCTTACACGCCGTCAGGTTCTGCAGCAGATTGGGTTCTTTGTGGTATATATCTACTTAATATCCCTCACCAACTAAATCCATGCTAATAATATCTTTTGCAGATCCTTGAAAAGTACCAAGTGTATGGGGATTCTATGTTGGGAAAGTATGGAGAAAAACCAACACTCCGGGATGTGGGTAAGGTAGGCTACGAAAGCATTTTTATTTAGTTCGATTTCTGGTAGAAATTGATGATCTGTGATGTATGAAACAGAACTATTCCAGTAAATATGTCCTTAAATGGCTTCACCTTCATAAAATCTTGTGTAATTGCGGATGTGTTTATTGTTTTCCTTTTGTTGCTTATGTTTCTGTATTGACAATTGTTTCCTTGCACAATTATGAGAGCACCTGTGGATGTTTGGCTAGTTATCACCAGTGTAAGAGTTATGATGTTTTAGGAAGATTACTGTGACACAGAAAGTTTTGTTCTGGCCTTGTGGGATTATTTGGTTATTTCCAGTTACAAGCATAGTCATTGTGAAAGAGAGGAAAAATGCTTGACGTGAAGTAAATGTCTATTAAGAATCCCCAGTTTCTTGATTCCAATTTCTGTTGTGTTAAAGACATCTCTCTATTAATATTATTTTTCTGCATGTGTACGTGTGCGCTATTTATGGGTAGTTTCGATGCATCAGTCAAGTGTTGTACTAAATTTGGAGCATTTTATATATTTTTCTCCAACCCGATACAAGTTTTCTTATATTCCGGAGGCATTGCAGCCTTTACTTGGTTTTTTCCATTCGGCACCTGGAAACAGCTTGTGGAAGCGCAAAGCTGATGCTGCTTTTCAACATTGCACGGTATCTACAGTTTGATGTTCATAAGTCTCTCAGTTATTCCATCTCAATCTCATAGAATTTACTTGAGGCCATATTTGGATGATTGGAATCATAAGAAAGAATAGAAATGTGATTGTTAGGAATCAAATACTTAATAATCTAATATCTGGACTAATCATATTCAAACGTTTAAATTAATTCAGTATACTTTTTTTTTTGAGAAATTTATTAGAGTTAAATATTTCCTTTTCTTATTGATTAACCCTAGAATAGATTGCGACGGGCAAAATGGAGATCAAATTGCTACTTAATTTGGGAACGTGATTCCTGGTTATATAAGTAATTAAGAATTACTTTCCTGTTAAACGTCCATTCCAAACTAAGAAATTATGGAGATTCGGAATCACATTCCAATTCACCTTCAAGATTCCTTCCATCCAAACATAGCCTAAGGGTTTAATCTAAAACAGTTTTGCCTCCAAAGAACCATGATCAAAATACATGCTTTCATCAAGTACCTTGAGTTGCCAACTTTTCTCCTTTGTTTTAATTATTGCATGATCATGTAGTTTCACGATCATTTATCAAACATCGTGAACCGAACAACCATGCCTAATATCCGACGAGCACGAGCTATGGAACATGTCATACTGGGCCTATGACCTTCCATCAGGCAAGGACTAAGTTTCTTTCATGGTTCTTTAATCTTACAGACAGTGAAGTCTTTTCTTGAGGAAACTCTTGTGGCCATTCCTGACTTTGTTTTGGATTCAACTCTCGGTGAGGCACCGTCGGGTTGTATAGATACTTTTGCGAAATCAAATGGTTTGCTACCTCCTCCATATGCAGCAAGAAATCATGAAGCTTTGTATGCTTAGGTTTGTATAATTATTTCAGTTTTGTAACTGCATAAAAACTCATTATCTTGAAATAGGTTTGATTGTTCCGGTTCTTTGGGACAAGAGTCCCATGTAACAATTCTTGTAACCTGATACTTGGTGGGTGATTAGTGACTTCAATTTCAAGAAGACTATAATTCTTTGCTACAATTGAGACATTCTGATATTTATAGTTGATGCTTTTGAGAAAGAATGGAAGGGGATACTATTTTTCCTCAAAGTCTTTGCATTTTGAGTTTGATTGTGGGCTAACTGGAGTTCATGCTGAGCCATAAAATATGATTTTACCCAAGACTTCACAATAGAAAACAAGTAAGGAAGTAGGATAATAATCTGTAAGAGCCTTTGATTGTATTTGTTTTGTCGGATTGGATAGTATAGTAAGAATAAGTAATACTTAGGTCTTACATATTTTTTAATACTATGGAATAAAAAATGAGATTATAGAATATCGTGGTATTATTTGTATTATTTTTTGTTATAGTGGGATAAAGTATGAGATAAGAGTTGAATAATTATTTTTTGGCAATAGAGGAGAAAAGATAATGGAGAAAAGATAACGCAGAGAAGTGATATATAATATAGGGATGGAGAGATTATTAATTTCATGGATTTTGAATTTTCCTAATTTTTCCTATGGGAGATTAATAGTACAATCTAGTTAATCAAATGGGATCACAACTCAAGGAGACTAATTCTAAAAATGTGGGTCTTACGCGTTATTTTTACTATAATCTTATCCTTGGAAACAAACACAAATACAAACCAGGACTATTTGTTTTTAAATATTCTTGGGATTCTCAATTGGAATTCATGCCCTTCAAGATTTGCAAGTGTCTCTAAGGCCGAGGGTGGTGGGCGTCGCAGGAGAGAGTCGATCCTCTGTGGTACTTTTTTGTAAAATGAATTAATCTATGGGTTGATATCATACACTTTTTGTGCAATGCATCAAGATATCAAGATGTCTTGGATTGATGTATTGTACAAAAATAGCACCACAGATTGGGGTGGTGGTGGTTGTTGCTACTACTTGATATCAGTTTTTAGCTTCTTTTCTTTTTTCCCTTTTGTATTGGAAGTTGTATCAAAACAAATGTTACATTTTGTTTTTCGGTTATGGACTAAAACACACACACACACACACACACACACACACACATTTATAAAAAGGTTAAACTTTTGAGAAGTCGGATCTGGATATTTTTAGTTTTTTCTTTTTAACAATTAATTTTTATTATAAATTTAGTTGCAATAAACATCCACATGATTCTTACCTTCACATAGAGATGGCAAACATATTTTAAATATAATAATTTTATTCAAGATTATAGATGTTTGGCAGAGGCTTAAAGAGATGGCTTTGATTTAGTAACTTTAGAAGTTTTGATTTTATTTTTCCAGCTTTTAGTTGGCTTAACTTTTTTATATAGCATTTTTCGTTCTTAGTAATTTTTTTAAATATAAATTTTAGCCTAAACAAGAAATAGTTTTTGGATTGTTTTGAATTCAGAAAAATAAAAAATCTTGATTAAAAGATAAAAAATATTATATATTTTTTTCAATTTAAACCTAAATAGATATATTTTAGGAATAATCAATTATTAGCCCTCTTTAGGAGATTGATAAAAAAGGCAATCCTATTGCTAAGTTTTTTCAAAGATAGGTCCTATTTTTCAAATGGCATTATTTTCTATGACAAATTTGCCCCATGCATTAAATGGTATTAGTGTACGAAGTATCCATATACAACCGAAAACCCTAGTGCCTCTCCAATAGAAAATCCTAGTCTCCTCTCCAATGGACATTAATTGCCTCTCAAACAGAAACCCTAGCCATTGATCTTCTTTTTCTTCTCAGGCGTCGATGACAATCTTCTCTTTTTTTTCGATGTCGATGTCGTCGACCTCTTCTTCTTTTGCGCCGTCTTCGTCTTCTTTTTCTCTTCACAGATGACGAACTTTCTCTTTTCGTCTTCTTTTTCTCTTTCACCGATGGAGACCACGAGGACCTCAATGACCTCAAGGCCTGTTTTGAGCTCGGGTTTGGATTCGACTCGCAGAAGATGGATCAACTTTTGTAAATGAGAAATTTATTAATTAAATACTAGAGAGATTTCTTGAGAAATTAAAATTTAAACTGAGAAAATTTTCAATTAAAAGAGAAAGAATTGCTTTCTTCTTCTTCTTCTTCTTCTTCTTCTTCTTTCTCTGAAATCCTAATCCTTCGATAACCTCGTTGACTTGGGATGAGCTACAATGACCTTCCATCGACGAACTACGATGAGCTTCCATCTTCTCAATTTTGACTGTCGAAACTGCCTCATGAACTTGTCGAACGTTCATGGTTGACGGCAAGAGGAGTGGTAGGCGGTACAGGTTTGGTGGTCGACGGTCGGTGATAAATACGAGGTCGTTGGGGTCGACGCTGGAGAAGAAGAAAAAGATTGGCAACAGGACTAGCATCGGAGAAGGAGGAGGAGGAGATTGGCGGAGGGGGCCAGGGTTTTGATTTTTGGTTGTTGCTTAAACGAGTTTTAGGGGTATATTATGTATAGTAACATAAAATAGGACTTAGGTTAAAAAAAATGAGATGAAACTAATCTTTCTACAAATCTTATGTATAGGATTTCTATTTAAATTTTTTTATATTGTTATAAGTTTCTTGTCACGTGTCAAAAGAAATTTAAAAAATAAAAAATTCGAATCAATAAAAAAATTCCTCAACAAAAAAATCAAGGCTAAACGTAGGCTTAACAATAAAAAAATACCAAACTTGAAACAAGTTTACTAATAATAAAGGGAAATGGTTGTGAAATAATTTTATTAGAAACAATTATATGCTAGTATTATTATTAAAAAATGATATGAGAGCAAGAATAATTAACAAATGATATGAATTTGTTATGGGGAAAAAATATTTTATTGTTTAAATACCTATAGAACAGCATTCATAATCATTCTACTTCTATCTTATAGGGGATTGTAGCATACAATTAGTCTCATTTAATATCTTAGACGTCATCATATAATAAATTTATTAAAAATTTTGGCTTAAATTCTATTTAAATTTGGATAGATTTTTAATCTATCATGTTACTAAATCTTATCCACATCAATTTGATTTCTTAAAAAAATTTAAAAACTGTAAATTTGCACGAGTTTAATTACTATTGAACTCGACTAGCACAAGTAAAATTATATTAGGTCTTTTTTTTTCTCATATAAATATAAATTTAGTCTCAGATTATTTTGTATACGAGTTATTTGAGAGAAAAAATTTATGAGAGTCCAGTGATTTATAATTTTTTCTCTATATATTGAATTTTATCATCTGTAAACGTAGGTAAATTATCGAACCACGTAAAATTTGTCTCTTTGTGTTCGTTTGTGATTATTCTCGACCATTCTTGCACAACAAAAACCATAGAACTAGTTTGGATAGTAGAATTGTAATCAAATTAGTTGAACAATATGTAAAATTTATAGTATTAATTAGGATAAATTATAGTTAGACCTCTTACATTCTTATTATATATTACGATTTATTCTATTATATTTAGAAATCACACTGGACCCTTACTGGTAACATTGCTAACGGCAAAAATAAAAAAACCATAATACCCTTCTCCTAGTCCCCTCTGCACCCACCCTAGCCCCTTCTTTCCCCATTCCAAATCCTCACCGTCCCACCAGCAAGCCCAAGCCAACCTCTATCAAGCCATTGGGTGAGTGACCATATATAGGTTCAATTGTGAATGATTGGTGTGATTTGAAGATGAGGAGGTTGGATTGTGAATTGGTGTGGTGTGATTTGTATATACAAAGAACCAATTACTTGATATATATATATATATATATATATATATACACACATATTTTATACATTTTCATTGCAATTAACGTTGTGGGATAACAATCAGTGTCGACCCTCACTAACTGAAAATCCAAACCCAACACACACACACACACACACACACACACACACACACTTTCTCTCTCTCTCTCTCTCTCTCTCATTCTCCTTGGTAATTTTCAAATTCAATGTCTCAATTTCGTCTCATAATCTTCGACAGAGACCCGCACCAGGTGGAAGAAGAAGTGAAAGAGACAACCCCAAATTAATCGATGATCTAAGCCCCAAGAAGACGACGTCGACGACAATCTCGAACAAAATCAGCAAGTAAAGCCGACTTCGATGAAGATGACTAGAAGAACCAAAACCCTCAGCCAGGGTTTGATTCGGCTCTGGCTTTAATTTCTCGCGAGAGTGAGGTCTTATCGGACGGCGAGGTTTGATTCTCCGACTTCTCGCGGGTGATCAAGCACACGGTGAACCGGCCGCACTCGTCGGTGGCCGCAATTATGGCCCTGAAGAGGGCGATTCAGGCCAGCAAGGCAATGGAGGGGGTCGAAACGGGGATGAAGAAGTTTCGAAGACCAAATGGGGATGGAAGTCATTGAAAGAAAGGGTTGGGTAGAGAGGGAGGGGAAATGTAAGGGTTTGAGGCTTGGGGGTGAGTTGAGTTTTGCAATTTCAGGTATGGTGAACAAATAACGATGAGTTGAGGTTTGCAATTAGGGGTTGCAATTTGAGGGTTTGCGAAGGGCGCTGGCAACGCTGGTTTGCGAAGGGTCTCTGATTAAAGTTTCGTTTTTCTCCGATTATTCTAGTCGAAGATCAGTTGCGATTTCCTTCTCCTCTCCTTTATTTTAGAATTAACATCCTTCAATGGCAATTTATTCGTGCAAGTGCCAATCCCTGCAAGTTCTGCGAAAGCTGATGAGCTCGATGTGAAGGGGACAGCAGCGTTGGTGGCGAAGAGGGCCAGTGACGCTGGTTTGTGCGGTGGTGGTGAGGGTGCCGACTGGACAAAGGGAAAAAATGTCATTTTTAGTTTTTTTTTGGCTGATATCGTCCTTTTCTATTGGTTAATAGACGGTTGAACGAGAGAGTAAATTGGTATACATTTTATAAAATATGAAATATGAAAGTACAGTGTATTATAATATATTTAAAATATGCAAAAAGTTCAAATATAATTTATTTTATTATTTATTTTTATTATTTGAATTGAATTAAATTTAATTATCTGAATCAAATATTACATAAGAAATATAGAAGAAAAAAAAAACAATTTTTCTGGCTGAAGACCACACTAGTTTAAAATTCTAACAAAGATAATATTAGAACACGTGGCAACAAACCATTGGTCAGGACATGTCTGGGGATAAGATGGTGGGCCCAGAACTTCTTTGCTTACCATTTGTCGCAGCCTTGCAGATCACAAATGCATTATCAACAAGAACGGCTATACGGTGAGAGAGAGAGAGGTCATAAGCAAGAAAGTGCAAGGACAGTTGAGAAAGAGAGAGGGAATTTGAGTTATTGCAGAAATGGCCTCAGTCAGCATGACAGCCGCATTCCTGGGCGGAGCCGCCCTCTCCGACCGGTCTCCGGCCAGGATCCCCCACCGGAGACTCGTTATCACGAACGGTACTAGTGCCAAAGCCAGCGTGGGAGAGAGAGTGATGAAGACAAGCCACGAGAGCAAGGAGGATGAGCGCGACGGTGGACGGAGGGACCTGGTGTTTGCCGCTGCGGCTGCGGCTGTTTGCTCCGTCGCCGGCGTCGCCGCGGCGGTAGAACCGAAACGTGGAACCCCCGACGCTAAGAAGATCTATGCTCCGGTTTGTGTCACCATGCCAACGGCTCGGATCTGTCACAAATGAGGATCGAATCCAGTCATGATTATTGTTAATATATCCCAGTGGTTTGAATTTGAAGAGATCAAAGTAATGGTCTAATCCGTTGTGTATTGCGATTTAGCATTGGAATCCTCCCCCCTTCTCTCTCTCTCTCTCTCTCTCTCTCCCTTTCTCTTCTCTGTAAGTTTCTCAACCTAAAGGATATCTTTGGCTACATGATTACTATTGTCCAACATTTGCAAATATTAGCTTGCAATTGGTCTAGGTTTTTTTATTTAATTTTTTTTCATAATTAGTAATTTTTTGTCATAAATCAAAATAAATATATATTTAAAATTCTCTTCCTAAAAAAAATTAAAAAGTAAAAATATTGACTAAATATTTAGATAAGAAGAAGAAAAAAACTGGTTAATAGTTTTTTAGTATTTTTAATAAATTTTTTTTAAACTTTAGTTCAAACCATCATGCTTTAGTCTGTGCATTCGACCCAACAGGGGCTTGGACTCATTTGCACTACATTGATGTTCATATATGGCGATTACTAATTTACAGACTGCTTCAATATGCCAATCTAATTGAAGATTTGCTCAATCTGAAATTTGCATACCGTTCGGTACAAAAGTGATTGATTGAACAAATAATTTAAAATACCAGAATAGAAAACAGTATTTGGAGGTGGGTTGAGTCGTCAACTATTGGCTCTTTTAAAAATGTTTTGCCATTACTCTTTCAATGCAAGTACAACGCAACTACGATGTCCCAAGATGAAACAACTCATGAATACCCAGTATCGAGTTTGCCAACACAAAAAAAAAAAAAAAAAATCAAAAAAAAAATCAAAATACACTCTTAATTTATCAAATTTGCTCACAGAACTGAAAGACGTATAGAGGAAGAAGAAAATTATGAAAACAATAGTTCTTTCGTTGACTCCTCCTTGTTCTTTCATTGCCAAAGTTCAAAGTTCCACGGGAATGAATTTTTAGACAGAATCAAGGAAAATAATATAATAGAGATGATTTCGGATGACTGGTGATTAAGGGACTAATAAATAAAAAGAACAAAAATAAAGAAAAGAAATTTGAAACTTGCAATTGAAAACTAAATTTGTATTCATCAAAATATGTCCAATACTCTAAAAGACCATATTATTTATAATCCTAAATTCTAATAAAAATAGAACTTGAATACTTAACTAATAAAATCAAATCATATAATATCCTAATTAACTAAAAGAAAAAATAAAATAATATCTAAATAATATAATACCCTACTTTTATTAGAAAAATGAATAAGATTCGAAAATACGATTCTATATGTTGGTATTCCAAATGTTTTTTGATCATTTTCCTTCAGTAAGAAAAGATTTAGTCTTCGAGTTCGGTCGGAAGTACTGAATGAGATCATGCTAGATAATCAAGTAGTGTGAATAAGTCAACGACTTTTGATTTTTGTTGTGCCAATGAAGCGTGATAAAAAGACCGTTGATAAGATCTACCAAATAATGCTTGATAACGTACATAAAATCTTAAATACTCACAAAATCAATCTGGTCGAAAGAAACGGTAGGTGAAAAATATAAGGTAACTGTATGCTCGTGTTAAAGAGATTTCGCAAGAGATAGAAACACTTATTGTAATGGTATGTCATGCATGGTCGGAACTTGAGTAGGAGAAGGAGGAGGAGGAGCATCCGTAGACTCAAGATTGTCGAGGGAGTCATAATTTGATATGTGCAGCAACAAAATATATGGGGTAAGATGTGTGTCAAATGCAAAAACTAGTTGTGAGGAAGTGCGCTTAGGATGAAGAATTTTTTTCTTTCTTTAGATAAACTCTACTGTTAAAGCGTACTCATAGGCATATTCTTAGCCGTTATAAGAATGTAACATCTCATCTTGGATTTTTTGATGTAAGTAAAAAAAATTGATTAGTTGTTTGGATTGGTTCTTTTTTTATTTTTTCATAGGCTTGGGTTGTCCTTTGTTGTTTTTTTTGCTGGGTTATTTAAATGATTGGGTTTAAAGAGAATGAGTCAGAGTTAGTTGAAATGGGTTGGGTCGAATAATGAAGCTAGGTTAGAACAAAAGAGATAGGGTTGGGCAAGGAGTTTGGATTTCTTCTTCTTCTTCGTTGCTTGGGCTGTAACAAGGGAGATGAGATCGACGACTAGGGTTCTTTGGCAAAACGACGAAGTGAGGCGCCACGAAGCTAGGGGATGGTTTCGTGATGTTGGATGACGACTAGTAGAGTGTCGAGGTGGTGGCGGCGACCAATAGCACTTGTGCGACTAGTCTCACAATGGTTATGGAGCCACATTGATTGTGCGATGGTAGCACAAAGCTAGGGGGCAGTGTCTCGACCTCAGATGACAACTGGTGCAGCGTCAATGGCGATGGTGGTGATCGATGGCGCTTAGTGACTGGTGTTTGTAGACACTCCAATTTGAACCCGCTAAATTTCAAGCTTATTCGGGTGAATCCGATGATGAAAACTAAGAGGAATGACGCTCAAAGTCTCCAAACAATTGCCGAAAAATGATTCGAAACCAGTATATTGGAGGATGATCAAACCTTAAGGCTGCAACATTTGTACTTTGAGGCCACCAACTTTGAACCTCGCGATCTAGTTGTCCATTTGCCTCCACCGTAGCGACCTTGAACTTGTACATAACGATCGTACCCTTTAGTTGTCTCGGCTGTAAGAAGAAGCCCTTGGAAATCCTATTTTTTTTGTTGCGGTTGCCTCATCCATGTTCACGGTCACAACCCTCTATCTTCGCGACTGCAACCTGTGTTGGAATATTCTGAACCCTATACGTGTCACCATTGTAGTGGGCGACAACGTCTATAAATTCATACCTTTGGTACAATTTTTGGAGGGCTATTGGAACCAGTAGACACTCTGCCTGAATACCGACTCGAAGCTTTTATCGTCTACTCGAAGTACTGGTACCAAGGCATTCCAGGCGATTGGAAGGACGAATACTGCATTCTATGAAGTGAGGATTCCCCTGGATTGCTACATTGCAGGTATAACTGCATGAACCCTGACGATTCCCTCTCCACACCTTCTACCCCCATGGAGAGGTCGGGTTAGAATTCGAATTTTAGTTGGTTATTGTGACGCCCCATTCCTCGGGCACGTCGGGATATGCGTAACTATAAATAAGAAACATATTCTAGTTGAATATTCATAATTACATATGATAATTAATACATTATTAACGGTTTAGAATTTGTTCAAAATACTTGATGATTACAGTCATCTAGAAATTTTAACAAAAGTTATACTATGTTCGTGGAAAACTATTCGTGTTTGCTGGCTCCTGCCACTCTCCCTCTTCTACAAAATCTTCTTCTTCAACGAATTCAAATAATTCTTCGTCTTTACTTGTTACACGAATGTCATGAGCCGGAGCCCAGAAGCAAATTTTCTAAACTGTCTAACAAACTTATAACAACATATCCTACAATACATATCATATAATATCCAATATAATTTAAGGCCAAAGAAACAGGCATTTTAGCATTTTTAACAGGGTAAACATATATAAGAGAAATTGTGCAAGTGCGAGATACAGATGAATGCAATGCAGTTGCCTAACTCAACATACATCCAGAACAATATCATGAATTTCACGCCGAGAATTACAGAGTAGACTTGATGGTATATTGATCACCTAACCTATTCTGGCCTCGTTGCGAAAAATAAACGCTCGCCTTGATTACATGCCTCAGTTGTTTTACTTAATGGTAACGGTGTGGGGGCGGGCCACCCAGTTTTTATTAGCCACCCTTATATGGGCCAATCATCCCACATTAAGGACTAGGATGCTCGTTAGGCGTCAATCCAAAGTCTAATTAAAGCTAGTGACAAACCCATGGTGCCTAATTCCCCTTTTATAATTAAAACCTCAGATTGCATTTCAAATATGGCAACCAGGGATGCCCTAGAGCCACAACCACTGAATAAATAATTTTCATGTCACCCAACCCAATTTAAAAGGTACAAATTGTTGGATGCAAGACTGCCAAGATCTTTATTTTTGCAAACGATTAACGAAAAAATTAACTGGACGGGCAATTACCAAAATGGGCTTCAGATAAATTTTTTGATGTCGAACGATCAAAATAAAATCCGTGCACCCGAAGTTACTTTAGATAAATACATTTTTACCGGTCAAATCTTCAACTACGATTTGAATCCGAGTTGAAGCTTCTGTCCGATCTTTTACTGTATTCCCTTATGCGATTTCCGGATATAGTGTGGGCTATAATCATCTGAGAACTCGTACCGATAGAGCCAGAACAGCTTTAGTCTTAGAAGACAAGTTATGAAACTGGTTCAGCCTACTCGCATATATAAAGGACTATAGTAGGGACCTAGGGAGTAATTATGAGTAAGATTTTCTGTGAAACACAGACACGTATCAGTGGTTTCTGCAATTAAGAAAACCTTATAGCGATATCTATAATCATGGAAAACCTGCTGCGATTTCTACAATTTTCATAAAATATTGAATTATAGTTCACACCACTAAAGAACTATAATTGCACTTTGACCCATATTCTCAAAACCATATAGCACTGAGCTTCTGCTATTAAATGCTTATCATTTTTTTCCACGTTAAGATTTTTGATACCTGCCAATTAAATTTAATTACTGATAATTTAATTTAATCGGCATCTTGATATTCCTTAAGTCCTTCCGCTTAAGGGGGTATCGGCAATCCCGATCTTTCGGGACGTGAATTTGTCAATAATTAATATTCACCATATAAATAATACTGCTATCCAATTCACCGAGAATATAGACCTATATAAGATCGCACCCACCAATGAATCAAAATAACGAATATTAAATATACGCAAATCAATAATTATTTCAAGATTAAGAAGATAAGCACTATTCATAATAATCTTGAGGTGTGAATTAATTTATATAGTCAATATAAAATTAATTACCCCAAATGTCTTGTTCAATACACACAAAGTGTACTAGACAAAGAGTCAAAATAATAGATGACGCTATTATCTGTTCCCCATAACCAAGACAAGCCTACTAAAATTCTGTGCTACAGTTGTATCGATGGTATGTCAATTTCTATCTAAACTGTGAACATAAAACTTATATTCTACAAGAACTTAAAATATAATTTTCTGTGTGCAAGTCGTACTCTAAACACCAAATTAAAGAAATGATACACATATATTAGTCATAAAGATTCTCATAAAATAAAAAATTAATTTTATTAAAATAGAATTAAATACTAAAAACATGATTTTCAGTATACCAACCATAACACGAAAGACTTCGATAACCCAAGATGCAATGTAGGAATGCTAATGACATGCAATATACTTCTCGTGTACAATTAATTATGGCATGACGTATAAACATGATATAGCACATGGTACAACTAGTTAAAGCATCAAGTACAAGCATGCAAAGCATAACCATAAGTTATGCAACATAGAATCGAACTATTGGCGTAAGTTCACTTCATCAAAATTATAATTTTCATATACCAACTATTCACAAGATTCATATAAAGTTCATATACTCAAGTTCCATGAAGTAGCATGCCATTCAAGTACTTAGCAAATTTTAGGTAAACGTTCAGTTACTAGTTTTTAAGTTGCGATAGTGTTTTGAAGTACTTAGACATAAATTTAATTTTTAAAATTTTAACACCAATTAGATAAAAATATACCTACAACTTTCATGTTTAACACTAAGGTCAGATCCTAAGAAAAAAGGTCATTTATTTTATTTAAGAACCGTTCAGCATTTTACAGAGAAAATACAGAATTTGGGCCTCTATTGGCCACGGTTTTGGGGCATCAATTCAAGGGCTATGGCTATGAATTTTGGTGAGGTTTTAGTTTACGGTGTCTCCTATAATATTTATGTTTTGTGCTAGGGCAAGTTATTTGGAAAACATTTGAGATTTTGGCTAACTTATGAAAAGGGTCTACAGAATGAATTTTTAATAGAGAATACTCAAAACCTTTGGGGTATCATCCGAGGGTATTTTGGTTTGATTTTTTTTCAGTATTTATTTTAATATGTTAGCTACATTTTGAATGTTTATTACTTTTAGATTTGGCTTCTAAAAGGTTAGTTTTCTGGTCCCACAAAAATGTGTGACAGAAAGGTCTGTCCGTCACTAAATCTCAACAGTGATTTTGGGAAGGGCTGTGACCTATCAAGACTTCATATTTGTGACTCATCTTTGGTGAAAAAAAAGATAAATATGTCTTATACAAGTTTTATGTTTTGACCAAAGCTTGGTTCTCACTTTAACATAGGGTTTTTAGGTATGTAACTCAGAGTGGTTAAGATCTAACACTCTTTGGTAAAAATGACATATCTGGAGTTCTATCCAACAAAATCACTTCAAACCAATTTTGTATGAAAGATAACTCAAACATTTAGGTATGGACTCAAAAATAACTTGAAGATAATTTTTTTACAATTAGTTATGATGTTTTAAAGTTCATGATAGAAAGTTGGTAAATCCCGAAAATCTGGTAACTTAGGGTTCTAATAACTTAGCTCATGTGGTCTCCATTTTTGTTGTGTTTTCTTTGCATGCATGTTATAAACTCACATAAATCGAAACTCCAGAATATGTTTAAGCCATAAAACTCAAAAATATACACATGCGAACACATGAAAAGCTTGTTCCTACATAAACAGCACATAAACTACTCTTATGACGCTTTTTTGAATTATTCTTTGTTTTATTTTCTTAGAGTTGATTATGGAGATAGATTGAAGGCTATCTTATGGGAGAATATCAGAGGATTTTAGAGAATTTACTTATCTTGTTGGATGCTCAAAAGGTTGTAGGAGAATATGACTTAGCCCTATAGCACCTCCCTTGATCATTTCCTCCTTCTTTCTTCCTTTTCTCTTCTTCTCTCCTTCTTCCTTGAAAATACATAGAAATTTTTGGTGGTCTCTCCCTCTCACCCTCTCAGCCAAAAGTATGAAGGAGAAGAATAGGTTTTATGTTTTGTTTTCATAAAAAATTTTAATGGAGGATTAATTATTACATAAATTTTAAAATTTAATTTTTTCTTGGTCCCTATTGGTTGCATGGGGTGGTGAGAGTTATTTAAGATATATATATATATATATATATATATATATCAGATTTTGCAGATGGGGTTTTAGTTGGGGTCTATTTAGGAAGGCCAAAAGCTATTTTTGCATTTAATTAGGGTTTAAATTGTATTTTGGTACCATTTTGTGCAAAAAATGCAAAAAATATTAATTTTATGTATTTTTTTGGTATCTAAACATACTAAAACCTATTATATTAATGTATTTATAATTAATTTAGTTTTTTCATAATTTATCATAATTTTGATAGCAATTA
>JAOTRH010000025.1:14229039-14238468 GCA_034768845.1 Heliamphora exappendiculata | reverse complement strand
GGGTGGGGGGGGGGTATGCACCAATGAGAGCTGTTTAGAGCTTCCATGTGGAAAGGGGAGCTCCATGGACATCAAGGCAAGAGTGTCAACACTTCCATGCTTCCCGAGGGCAAGGCTATAGGACGCGCGACCACCATGTTCTACGTGGTAACCCCTTGAAGAATCCTCTTAACCTGAATGGGTTATTGATGCACCACCAAAGGCCTTGTGTGCCAAATTACAAGCATTGGATTGTGCGATCCTATGGCCAGAGGCATGTAGAATGGAGGTAACTCCGCACATGTGAGGTATCAAAAGATGTATGAAGTTATACTACATGCCAGATACAATGTGCTTGGCTAGTGGGAAGGTGCAATGCTACTTGTGACCTACGAATCAACATGTTGCCTTACTCGGGTGGCATGTTAGTGCAATGGCCTATGGTGGACAATTCCAAACGTGCTCACAAGAGAAATATGTCGTGGACACACACCACAACAACCAAATGGTAGATGCGCATTGGAAGCTAGTCGAATCATCAAGCATAAATACTAGCACAACTGCGTATGGCTTACAAGTCAGTGAGAACCAGTTGGGCAAGTGCCTTACTTGTGAGCAAGCCTAACACAATAAAGCTAATGTTTTCGTGTGTGATCCAATTTGAAATGTTCAAAGTCTTTGGGTAGCCTACAGCATGCGAGACATAGCATTAGGATCAAAAAATGTTAGATGGGTGATTGTATAACAATCGATGGTCCCAGTAAGGCAGTTTTGGATTTGGTGGAGTTCAAACACCTCACGGGACACGTTCATCGCTCTATGATGCTCAATCGAGTGAACTCCACTTAAGTGCAACCCTCTTCACTTGCCAAGACAAACTCACCCCTTTTAGCTTAGTCAATGTTATATCGTATTTTCCCCTTGACTAGTCCGGTGGCAACTAGGATGACAATTTTTTCGCCCAAACCCACACATATTTCTCTTGCTCCAAAAAGGAAGAGGGATGAAAATGAAATTTGATTTTCCCACCTCATTTTATTTCAACCTATCCCCAATAATATTACTAAGGGCAAATTTCACTTACCCCCTTATGATATAGGCTACGTACGGATTAATCTCCTAAAGTTTGCAAATGACCATATAACTCCATATAATTTGGGAACTAAAGTTCTAAACCCTAAACCATACTTGTAAATTGACCGTAATACCCTCTTCCCCTTCTCTTTTGAACTAAACTCAAACACATATATGTATATAAAATAACAAACAACCTCCCCCAATCAACGCATCATCACTAATTTAACCTTCACAAACCTTCTCTCTCCATATATTTTAATACAACCACAGTTTCGCAATGAAAATTCGTCCTACAGGCGCATCCCTCCGTTTCAATCATCACCCAATAACAAATACAAGAAAGATAAATAAATTAGAGGTGCCCAATAGCTAGGGTGATTTAATATGGTTTTAAAACGATTAACAACTTACGTAAAATTGTGTGGAAAGAAGGAAATATATTTACACACACATACATATATATATATATATATATATATATATATATATCAGTACCATACGTATATGTATGTACATATAAGTCTAAACAGTTTGATAATCAAAATATATAACTTCTGCAATCTCTAAGAAAAAAAACAAAAGCCTACAATGTTCCAATCACCAAGAGACACGAATTTAACAAAAACATATGTTAGCCTCCTCAATCAAAGACTTCTTGTATCCAGTGACTAGATGAGACAATGGTTAAAGAAGGAAGCTTTGTAATTCAAATCATTTTCAAAACCCGTTAACTGGTCCCAAATTAAGGCACAACAAACGCTTTGATGGAGCCAATTAAATTAAGAACTTCCAAAAAAGATTTACACACCACACTTCTAATTTTTTGAGAAAGTGGGGTCGGGGTGGTGCTGTGGGCTGTGGTGGGGAAATGGAGATAGCGGGTTGGAGTTAAGACAGTGGGCTGGGGGTGCCGGGGTGGAGATGGAAGGGGCTGGGGAGTGGAGGAGTAGGGAGGGGGTGAAAGGAGGGGAGAAACTGTAGAGAAAAAGAAGGGGGAATTTAAGAAAGTGGCATTTTTTTGAAAATTTAAAGATTTATAAAGGGAATTTTATCTTACAAAATAGTCTACTCTCTCCAGGGGCGGATGTTCTGATAATTTGGGTGAAACTAGAGACGTGCATTTAGCCCACAAACCACATACGGCTATGTGGTCATTTTCAAATGTCTAGAGAAGAATTTGCACATGGGCTATACCACAAGAGAGCAAAGTGAAATTTTCCCTATTATTAAATACGTATATATACATATATAATGGTTTTTTTATATACAGTCCTCATTTTTTATCTTTTTAATTCTCAGCACTCATCAACCATTGTCCTTCCTATGCCACATACTCGATTTCTTATGACCCCACTTCCTTGTCTTGATAAGATACGAGGTGGGAATGAGACATCACAAACCCAATCCCACCTTGGCCTGTCCTGTTGCCATCTTGTGATCTGTACCTTAATCATCCCTTCTATGTCTTGTAGTACCTTCTCTCCAATGACACTCTAATTCTCTCATGTCATTTTTTTTATGTGGGAATAGAACACAAGGACTCATTCGTGGTTGGTGACATGGACCCACAGTCATAGTATGCCAAAACATTGCTGATGGGAAACGAGAAGATATAAGATGAAGATATTTTCGAGATTTAGGAATTTAGTAATTTCAATAATATTTTATATTTTGATTTTTACTGATATATTTTAAACTTGATAACTTCAATTAGAATTTTTCTTTGTAATCTTTTATTTTTAGTAGCTTTAATTAGGGTTTTCCTAAATTGCGGTCTTTCATTTTTAATAACTTTAATTCGGGATTTTCGCAAATGCCTATAAATAGACCATTATATAATAGCTATAAAGCACGGACGCTTCAAAACAGGCCTCGTACACGTATTGAATACGGACGCGCGCCTGATACGGCAGGATGCGCATCTGATACGCCGAATAAGTATCTAATAATTTTTTTAATTATTTTTTTGAATTTCAGATACGGCTCGAATACATGGGAGATACGGGAGGATAGGAGAGGGATACGTGGAGGACACGGGAAGGATACGGCAAGAATACGCGAGGCTCTAATTTTTATATTTTTTAATTTTCTTTAGTATTTTTTGCTTTAAATTTTTAATTTATTATATGTTTTACTATATTAACTCTAATACGTGATAAGTTTGTCATTTATTTTTTATTTATAATGTTTTGATTATTTGTCATGTATTATATACTCGATTGCAACAACCAAATGAATTCATTCATACTTTGAATTTTATTTTTATAAATAATACATTACTAAAAATTAAAAAAGTAATATTTTTTACAAACGTATTCTAACCGTATCTGTATCCTATTTTTTTTAGTTTTTCCGTATCGCAGGATCCGTATCCTTATCCATGCTTCCTAGTGTAATAGGTTTAGGTAGACTATAATATTGAGTTATCGAATTTATTCTTGATATTGAGATCAAAATCTTTTATTTTCTTTTAAGTGTTATCATTTTTTTTTATTTGGATCCCTTTTCTTTTATTGGTTCCAAATCTTGTCGGTCGTCCAACATCAATTGCTTTATGACCATACACCACATCTCAAACGGCTATATGGGCAGAATTGAGAGAAAATACTCTTCCAACTCTCTCTTGGATAACTTGTATCTATAACGGTTTAAGGAGTATACATCTCCATAAGAAAACAACCCTAATCATAATATAGGTGTTGGGAAACGGAATCTCAATAATAACCAATGACAGTGCATACGAATTATATCACAAAAAACAAACAAACAACGAGACCTTGATTAAAACTCTACATAGCTGAACAAAGGTTTGATCTCGTGTCAACACACAAATGAAAAACTGCTGGATTGATGCACACGAACACGAAACTCGACTACACTTCAAGTTTCTGTCGTATTATCGTATGTGTGATCACAAACAGAGGGTGGGCTCTGATTTTTGTGACACTTAATCACTCTTTCTCGGCTGCCTCTCTTTTGATATCACGAGAATACCAAAATCCCTAACCGCCAGAGGTTAAGACGCATACAAATAGGCTACGACGGAGAACTGAGTAAATAAGATTCGAGCTCCTTATATAATTAGGAAAACCTAATTCAATCCGAATTAAATTCTTACTTTCATAAATTATAATTCATACCATTAAAGAATTATAATTGCACGACCGACCTTATCTCAAAAACTAATTTCGAGTTTCTTATTATTAAATACTTATTTATCTCCCCACGTTAAGATTACAAATACCTGTCGATTAAATTAAATTGCTAACAATTTCATTTAATCCACCACTTATAATGTCCTTAAAACTTTGTACTTAACTTATTTAATATGTGGTTTAACATAATAAAAAATTATAAATTTTCTCAAATGGGTATCATCAATTCCTATACTGGGACATGAATTTCGTTAATAATTAATATTCGTCATATGCGTAATATCGTTATCCAATTTACCGAGCTTATTAATCTATAAAAGATATCTCTTTCATAAATCAAAATAATAAATATTAAATATATGTGATTATTAATTATTTCGAGAATAAGAGCATAAACACTTATAATAACCATGAGACATTAATTATTTATACAGTCAGTATAAAAATAATTATTCCAAAATGGGTCTTGGTCAATACATGCCAAGTGTACACTGTATTAGCACAATAAGTTGAAATTATACCATTCCTTATAATCAAGATAGACTCATTAAAACACTGTACTACAGTCCTACTGATTGTGAATCCAATTACATCTAAGACCACGAACAAAAAATTTATATTCTACAAGAACTGATAATTTGATCTTCTGTGTGTAAGCCGAACTATACATACCAGATCATCTACTATTCAAAATAAAAAACACACATGCATAAAATTAAATAAATAATGCGGTGCAAATATTGCTCGTACAGATTCTCATTAAAATAGTTATAACTAATTTTATTACTGAATAAAATAAATAACAAAATCTATTACACAGAAATATGGCTTTTAGTATATATTCTAACAATAGGCATGTGAAAATGTGACATACTCCGGAAAGTGATTCCCTACGAAGAGTTAAAGTATTAGGAAGAGTCATCCACGTGGCCCTGGCCCATGATACGTGTCTTAAGCTAATCTCCATGGACTAGCTCCCCTATACTATAGTGAACCCCCACCTTCACCAAGAAGCAAGCTACCAATGTCCTCTTTAGCTTTTAGACTCTGATTATCTCTCTCTCTCTCTCTCTACCCTACCACAAATATCACCCAGCCCATTTTCGGTGGTCTGCCTCCAATGTGTTCGCTAGACTTCTCCGAACGCTCCCTCAGTCATCCAACTCACATATACAATCCATAAAGAGAAACTTAGGGAATTTACTTTCCAGAAATGCAAACGCAAATAATCTCCCACACTAACCAATATTGCAGTAGCACGCATAACCTAACACGAGATCAACAGTTCTGTAACAGTAATAACCATGAGTCAATAGGAATGCAACAGTTGCTCAGACATGAATTGCTTGGGTTCTAAAGCAAACATTTAGTGTTACACTGTACAGTAAGGGGCCAAACTAAAAAACTGAAGTCAAAGAAAAATCAACATTTGTTGAATACTAAAGATATTAATAAACAGAAACCATAAGATTGCATATTGTTAAAATATTTGTTACAACCATTGGTCTTCAAAATGCAACAGTTGCTCATGTATGGACTGAATTCTTAAGAAAACAGTGTTACTGTAAATTTAAGGGTGCCAAACTAAACCATAAAATGTAAATAAAAAAATTATTGTTTAATTTTAATTTTACAGAAAGTTGGCTTAGTAGAATAGTTCGAGATAACTAGTAGCATCTATGAAAATTCGAGCTACTTATCTTTTCAACCTCACAAGTATCAAAAGTAGTTATCAGAAAGAAACTATGAGAAATTTTTTATAAGAAACTTTTTGCTATAACTCCCGTTTCTCTTTCTCAATAAGTGAAGTTCTTTATAGTGCAGATTAGAGAAGGAATAAGATGTTGCATCATCCATCAAAAGTTCAATAATAACAATGCTAGAAGCGGCAGGTCAATCAAGTAATTCTAAAGTATATGGCAGCACCTTTGGTCTACATCTTATGAACATTTTTTCGGACTTTCCTTACTTCCTCTCATATCATAACATTTTGATAAATTGAATATTCCTTACTCGTAAAATTAAGCTTCATATCTGGCTAGTATATGCATTTCATGCACCAGCAGCTAAAAGAGAAATCAGAAGCTCAGATAATAGAAAATTAGAAATACTACATACATAGAGGAATTTAACAAACTATTGGAATCTTAACTATTAACAATTAATTGTGATACCGGGCGAATAGATTTCTTTCTCAAATGAATAACTATCTTTGGAATGACAGGAAGACATCTAGTGTCCTGTGAAAGCGTACTTCATCCCAAATCCAAAGGTGGCCTGTGGCATTGGAATCAAGAATCTCAACAACATAAATTTAGCTCTATTGGGGAAATGGTTATGGAGATTCGGAGAGGACATGGATAGCTGTTAAGATAGAGGTATTATTGTATTTTTGGTCTTATTATATAATAACAAGTAGCAGGGAGAAAACCCTAATGTTGGGTGCTCTCATTCACTGTTACTCTCATTCTCTCTCTTTCTCTTTTCTCTCCCTCTCTGCATTAATCCTAACATGGTATCAGAGCGTCGAGTATAAGTATGCAGATCATTTCTATCTAATCGTCCACCAACATCTTGCTCAGTTCCATCCTTACTGGGTGCCATCTCCCCCGCACTAGGAACAAGAGCTTGCGGGGTAAGATTCGAAAAAATCAAACCTTGCGACTCTTGAATCGGTATATCCGATGGAAACATCTCTTCTAATCTAGATGTTTCCCCCTGAAGAGATATCGTAGGAGGGCGAAAAAAGGACTTAGACTCCTAAAAAATAACATCCATACTGATAAATCTTTTTTGGGTGACGAATCATAGCATTTATAAGTTATAACCCTTTTGGGTAATATCCTATCAGAAGACTTTTTGCTCCAGTAGCCAAAATGAACTCAGTTCAATTACTCTTATCATATACTACTAATATGGGTTGGCCTCTCCAGCAGTTAGATGTGAAGAATGCATTTTTCCATGGAGATCTCGAAAAAGAGGTATATATGGATGTACTACCGGGTTTCTTATCTCGTAAAACTGAAGAGAAGGTGTGCAAATGGAAGAAGGCCTTATATAGGCTAAAACAGCCCCCTCGAGTATGATTTGATAGATTCTTCAAAGCCATGCTAAGATTTAAGTACTAACAGAATCATGCAGATCATACTATGTTTATCAAGTAAAGCAATAATACGATCATTATTCTTATTGCATATGTTGATAACATAGTTGTGACAGGTAATGATACTGAGGAGGCATTCCGTCGTAAGATGAACCTAGTAAAAGAATTTGAGATGAAATATCTGGAGACGCTACGATATTTTCTTGGAAATGAGGTGGCTAGATCTGATAATGGGATTTTCATTTCCCAAAGAAAGTATATTCTTGACCTTTTAAATAAAGTTGGTATGATGGGTTGTCCACCTGTAGATTCACCTGTTGAGACTAATCATTGTCTCAATAGTAGTGATGGAGAACTTGCCGACCAGAGTCAATTTCAGAGGCTTGTACGAAGATTTATATACCTATCTCACACTAGACCTGATATTGCATATGTTGTAGAGGTTGTTAGTTAGTTCATGCATGATCTCCGTAGTGTACATCTTGATGCTGTTTATTGTATTTTGCAATATCTTTAGTCTTGTTTCTAGCAAAGGGCTCATATTCTTTCGTCACGACCATATGACATTAAAAGCTTTCACCGATACAGATTAGGCTGGTTCAGTTGATGACAGACGATCTACATCGGAGTAATACATATTTGTATGAGATAACTTGGTTACTTGGCAAAGCAAAAAGCAAACAATGGTAGCTCGATCAAATGCAGAGGCTGAGTATAGGGCTATGGCACATCGCATTTGCGAACTCATCTGGCTCCAAGTACTATTATAGAATTTGGGAATTGAGTGCAACAAACCTATGAAATTGTATTGTGATAACAAGGTTGCCATTAATATCGCTTATAATCCTGTCTAGCATGACAGAACGAAGCATATAGAGATTGACCGACACTTCATTAAGGAGAAATTGTGTTATGGCTCAATTTGTATACTCTTTGTGAAGTCTGCAAATCAATTAGCAGATATTATTACTAAAGGACTTAGTAGTAAAATGTTTCAACCCATTGTATGCAAGTTGAGCATGAGAAATATCTATGCATCAACTTGAGGGGGAGTGTTAAGATAGGAGTATTATTGTATTTTTGATATTTTTAGTCTTATTATATAAATAACAAGTAGTAGGGAGAAAACCCTAATATTTGGTGCTCTTATTCACCGTTACTCTCATTATCTCTCTTTCTCCTTTTCTCTCCCTCTCTGCATTAATCCCAACAATGGCCTATGCAAATACGGGAGCTTACCAAGCAATGCTACAAGTCTAATAGAAGTAACTTGGTTGGTTGGAATGTTAAGGGGCTTTAGATTCAGTGGCTCTTGTTATAGCTGAACACGAGGGAAGGATCATTTATAAACAATATCGTTTTATCAGGGAATGTGGATACTCTAAGCACTCCAATAGCCGGAAAGGGCCCTAGAAGTGCCTACTACTACACCACACTGTTGGCACAACCCACGTGCCGTTTCTAGAATAGGCCATTCAACAGTAAGATGGTCAAATTGCAGAGGCTTGGTTCGATCAAGCCGTTGAGTATTGATAACCTATAGCGCTTACTCCTCGTAATTATAGGAAAGGTGGATTAACCCCAGATGGGAGAGGATAAATTTACAGTATTCCAACCTTAAGAAATAACCAGAAAATATATTTTCCCTTTAGAATTACAAATGATTTCTTATTAGATAAATTTAATTCCAAAATTTTGTAGCTTTATCTAGCAACAATTGAGATACTTAAACTTTGAGCCCAAACCACTTAAGTACAATTGTTGCCTTGCTGCTGGCAGACAAAAGGCTACATACACACTAATAATGTGATGCACGCCTTTGGTGCACATAAAATCAAAATAGAATCAAAAAGAGAGAGCGGGCCAAAGTATAGGAAGTGGGTGAGGGGGTAACCAGGTAAGACGCCTTGAGAGATATTGCCCTGTTCTACCAAAGTGATTTCTTATTTCTTCAAAAACATATGGCATGTACAACAGTACAAAGAATTTAATCACATGAATAGTGCAGACTAACCTCCGCTAACCACTAACATGGACCACAACCACTGGCTTATCTAGTTTTGGTATTCTCCAAAGGAAGGAAAATTTGTGTTCATAGATAGCATCATCATGGTA
>JAOTRH010000025.1:14183305-14222462 GCA_034768845.1 Heliamphora exappendiculata | reverse complement strand
CCGCCGCCGCCTACTGACTTGGTTTGTTTGCTTGGCTTGGCAAACTCAACCCACGTGCTTGGCGGGCTATCAAGAGGAATCTTGCTAGCGCCACACACGCCGTGCCTTGTCTGGAGTTGCCGCCGTGTGACACATGGGCACCTCATAGCCTTGCTCTATCCATGTCGTGGGCACTTCAGGGCTCGTTTTGGTCATCGATTTGACAATGTCTTGGGCATCCCAGGACCTCACTTTGGGCATGACATGGTCGCCCCTGGGTCTCGCTTTAGCCATGTCATGGCCACCCTAGGGCTCACTTTAGTCATCGCATTGGGCATGTCATGGGGACCCTAGGGCTATTTTGGCTATATCATGTGCACTGTGGGGCTCGCTTTGTCCATATCTTGGGCGCCCTGGGGCCTCACTTTCTCCATGTCTTCGGCACCTTGGGGAGTTGCGGTGGCCATGTCATGGCCACCCCAGGGCTTGCTTTGGTCACTGCATTGGCCATATGCCATGGGCATAGTTGTCAAATCGTGAATTGAAATTATGATTTTGCGAATCGTGAATCGAATCGAATCGAGAATCGTAAGATTCAGCATAAATTATAAATATGATGTTAAACATTTCATATGTATGAAATAAATTAAATAAAACTAATATTAACACAAAAAATGCAATAAGAACATGATTACATTATCTTATAAGTATATCTTCATCACAAGAGATTTTGATTAAAATCTAACCCACTATAAGATTTCTTAAAAATTCTAGTATATTCTCTTTTGAAATTCATAAAATGAACTAAAAAATCTCAAAGAGAGTAGAATAACATAAGAGAGATGGTGAAAACTCTTTAGATTAAATATAATACACTTTAATACGTGTCTTGCATGCTTATTGATAATAACAAAGAAATTCATAAAAATATTGTGCAACCATTGAGTCTAAATGATCTAACCTATATTATATTAAACTATGATTAATTTACCAAAATAACAATAAAACATTTATTGAAAGTATTATTATCATTTAAATTCTTAAACAATGTACTTAGATATTTTTCACATAAAAAAGAAATGGACAAAAGGGTTAAAGAACCTAGCGGATTCACTTTATTCTTATTATGTTATCTAATCACCAAATGAACAACATATTATGCATGATAATATCGTATAGTAAACACACTAAGTTGCACTATAGTAAATTTTCAAAAAAAAAAGTGACAAATAAGAGTTCGAAATTTGTTGGATAAGATAATTTTAAAAATCACATGAATTGTAAATAGTGAATCGACTCATGAATCAAATTATGAATTGTAAGATTCATCATGATTTTACTACAAAATAGATTTACCCGTAGATTCATATCGATTTATGCATGAATCGTTAATCGAATTGTGAACTGAATCGTGAATGGTAAGATTTTGATAACTATGGTCATGGGCACCTTGGGGCTTCGCTTTGGTTATCGCATTGGCCATGTCATGGGCACCTAATTTCTTAATTTGGTTAAAAGGATATGGTTGTCAACAGGTCGTGGCACATAAGCACATCGGCAGCCTTGGTGTTGCTTCGGTGTGCCTGCCGGGCGAGTTGTACTTGGCTAATAGCTATTAGATGCTTAATGCCTGCATGTTCCTAGGGGATGCTCGAGTGGCTGAAAGGTGTTGTATATACATGAAAAGTAACCCCTTTATCAGGTTTCTATCTTACTCCTTTTATAACGTTCACAAAAAAAAAAAACTTTACTTTTTTTTTTCTTTTTCTTTCTTTCTTGGACATGAAACAAAGAGCTTCTTCCTTGAGAATCTGATGCAAACATAGGTTTTACTGTTACATATCCTGAAATTCTTCCCATTTGGCTTCTTGTTTCTTCTATGTACCTTGTATAATTTCTTACATAAGAGAGAAAGCACAGTTTTTTGCATTAGTTATGGCCTCTATTTACCCACAGCTTTTACTCTCTCTGCTTTTGATTTTTAGGAAGTTGCGCAAATTTTTAGGTTGCACACAAAGTGGAGGATTTAAAATATTGATTGGCTATTTTCTCCAATAAGTATCAAAAGGCGTTAGATCACCTGCAGTGCAGAGATATATTTTCTTATTAACAATCAATATCCATAAAAAGCTCAATTTTACCCAACCCAGGGTTATATTTCATAACTTCAATGTTATGCCCAACAGTCATTATTATTTTTTTTAAACATGGCTAGTAGCCCTTTTGATGCTTTAAAGAAACACTATTTTAATTTAACATGTTCAAAATATTACCCATCAACACTTCATTGACAAAGAATTTTCCCGAAGATCAGTAGACAGAGTTAGACTGGGAAGTAAGCAAGCTAAAAATCTGTGATTTGGTTAGGGTAGTATTGAACACCGTGTGTTCATTAAATTTTGTAGAAAAATGTGACCTTCAAAATTTAATCATGAAAATATTGTCAGAAAGTTGGGAAAACAGTTATCTCAACACAGTTAAGACAGAACTTTGTAATCATTCCAAAAGTGAATTTTACTCAAGGAAAAACAAGATGCATATGGGGGAAAAGATGGATAAATGTTTTTTGACTGAATTTGGCTATTTGTAATCTCTTTGAATATTTTGGAAGCTATAGGTAACAGATCACTCCTGTTAAACCAAAATTTGTCAGCATTCAGAATAAGACAATCTATTTTTCTCTCAAACATAATTCGAAACCTTTGGCATAATACCAGTTAGCGATGCAACCATTGATTGAGTAACAAGTCTAAATTCCATTCCCCTCCAAAGGAATTGATCCTACCTATATGGAAGTAGAATCTTATTTCATCATTGTACAAAATTCAAGTCAACTTACCAGTAATGACATGAGCATGTTGTTTCTTCTTTAGATTATAGTTTATATGTGTTGTCCTTTAGCTATGTAGACATACTAGTCAATGTCGTGATTTGAACTTTTAGTTCTTATCACAGTTTCTATCCTTTATTTTGGGAAACGGCAAGTAGCACTTCTATTATAGTGCCTAATATAGTGAGATGCATTAATAAGCTTTTTATGTTAGTTTATATCCTTCATAATGTCTGAAAATCAAATAACCCCAGTTTGCTTTAATTGCAACTGCACATAAATGTTGTTTTGTGGTGAGTAATACGATGTTATTTCATCTGTTAACCCACTTATTTACTCTTATGAAGGTAATTATTGAATTGGTTCGAAGTTTGGAGTCAGTCAAGGTGCCTGCTGCCCGTGCAATGATAATTTGGATTGTGGGAGAGTACAACTCCATCGGGCACATTATCCCGATGATGTTATCCCCAGTACTTAAGTATCTAGCTTGGTGTTTTACTTCAGAAGCACGCGAAGCAAAGCTCCAGATTCTTAATACTGCTGTGAAGGTAGGTAGATGGTGAGCCCTTCTCATTTCCTTGTCATTATTATCTGCATTTGCATTAGATTGGGGAAAAGCTTCTATTCTTGCTTTAGTTATCAACTTCAATCCTACATAATTAATGTTTTTTGCTTTTGACCGACATTTCGACAATTTTAGTCTTTGGGCACCTTGCAGAAGTAAGGTGGTTCAGAGTAAAAAAAGGGAAGATGCTTGAGATCATGACTTTGTTAATGCATTAAATAGTATCAATTGGTTCAATGGTTTAACATGATTTTTCTTATGATTATATGATTGCATTAAAGGTGTTTGGTATAGCTGAAATTATAATTTATAGATTATAGCTAAAAAGATGTTTCAAATCAAAGTTATAAATACTTGTTACAACTATAAATTTGAAGCTATTAAGCAATAAAATTTGTGTTTGCTGATTTACAATAAGAAGCTACAAGCAAAATGCTATAAGCACACCTGTTTGAAATTTTTTAATTTTTTAATTTTTTAATTTATGATTATAAGTTAAACCAAACTAAACTAAGCCTTTATCCCAATCAATTGGGTTAGACTACATGAATTTTTTTACGTCATTTTACTATATAAAGCTATAAGCTAAAAGATGGAAAATAATTTTTAACATATATCCTCATTATAGATCAGGAAAATCATTTTAAAAGAAAAGAGGATAATAATGTGTAGATAACTTAGTTCGCCATTATGCAATTAAAATCTACCCATGATAATCACAGTCCGTTTGGTTTGAGTGATTTGGATTGATAAGAAAAGAAAAAAAAAATTATCTCCTCCTTAACAACTTGTTTGTTTTGCCAAAGAGGGAAGAAATTGAGAGAATCGGAAAGAAATGGAGAGAAAGAGTTATCCCTTCAAACCCCTCTTTTTAAATCTCTCCAGATTGGAGAGATATGGAGAAGATTCTAGGTGATTAGTTACTTTTTATATTACCTAAATTGACCATCAAAAAATAAAAAAAATAAAAAAGTAATGGTAAGAAAAATGTTATTTTTGTAAAATAATTAGTACTGTTTTTTTTTTCCTTTTATGAAATCTATCCAAACAAGAGATGAGAGAAATCATTTTATTTTCTCATTTATTAATCCAAACAAAAAAGAGAGAAAACACAATCATTTTTTCTCTTTTCTTTTCTCTTATAACTTAATGAAAGAAAACATAATCATTTCTTTTCTTTTTTCTTATTAATAACCAAACAGGTTATAGGAGAAAACATTGTGGGTAAGGAATAAAATTTCATTTCATTTCCATCAAAACGGCCGAAACGTTTTTTTTTTCTAGGAAACTAAAGCGCAACATTTATGAAATATCGAAATTTCAATATTTCCCCGAAACAGATCGAAACAATAGGTTGTTTCGATACTTAATAGGAATAACTAACAATGTTTGTTTTTGTTTGTCTTTTTTTGTTAAAAGAGAGATTTTAGAACACAAAAATGTTAAAATTATTGGAGAATCTAAAAATTAAGAAGGAGAAGTAGAGAGAAAGCAAGAAAGTAATAAAGGAAGCATGATTAAATTACATATTCCTTTTTTATTACCACCAAGTACTCTTTTTATAAAGATTGTCAATAATATTTTTAGTTTCCTTAAAAACCTATGCCACTATTACTATAATATTTCATTTTCTTATACTTGTTTTCCTTTAATTCCTACATGGTTTTGTGTAGAAATAATATATTTGATGCAATTTTTACTTATTATTAAGTATTATAAACCAACTCTAGTATTATTTTCTATAATATAATTCTTTAAAATGGATATATAGCTCTTAAACAATGTTTAATTATTGATTTTCTGGTCCTAGAAACGCATAGAAATATGCTTTAATAAATGTTTTCAAATTTTTATGTTTTCAATTTTTTCTCTGCTTCCATCATGTTTCCGAAACGTTTTCATTTTCGAACCGACCGAAACAATCCACCAAAACGAAATTTTGATCCTTGATTGTGGGAATGTATTATTTGTTCATTTATTGGGGTGATTTGGTTGGACACAAATGCTAGGATATTTGAACATGAATTTGGAAATACGGATTCCTTAAGCGATAGGATTTGTTATTTTTCATCGTTTTGGGCATCTATTTCAACAACTTTTAAGGGTATTTGTTTATTTTTTTCCACAGCATCATTTAAGGGCTTTCCTTTATTTTTGATCTCAAGAGGATTAGAAGGCGGTGTGTGAAGTAGGGCTGCACTAAAGACCCAAAACCTACAAACCAAACCAACCCAACCTCTATGGATTGGATTGGATTGGCTTTTTCAAGTTATTGGTTTGGTTCTCGGTCAAAAAAAAATGTAAACCGATAATATTGGTTCAATTCCTAGATAATCAGAAATTAACCTGAACCAACTTGAGAACCGAATTACATAGACCCAATTTTTTTGTATGCAGAAAAATTAATAAAAGATAGTTTCTCTTGACTTTTTATTAATCTCTTTGTTATGTATATTAAATTTACAAATACAACCAACTATCTAAGAATTTTATAATTTAATTTGCTTCGTACTTGGCTTCCATAGGAATCTTTGATCATTTCACAAGTTACAATTTATATTACAAAACACAACATTCTTGAGTGACATTTGTGTATGGCTTATTCAAAGGTTAAGATTTGTTTACACTTTTTCTCTAGCTATACATATATTTTTGTATGTATTTTAATTTTGATATGCATATATTTTTGTTGTTTCTTATAGGTGGAATTAAGAATGAGACTAATAAAATTATATTTTAATATATTGTTATTCTAAATAATTAAGGAGATTGTTCACAATTTAAAATAAATGTTTTGATAAAATTATGTCTAAAGTGCCCTTAGGCAAATGTAATTGCTAGTTACATTGTATAATTTCAACTAACTATACTTCTATAGAAATCAACTCAAAGATCATTTGAAAATCACAAGTTATTTATTTGAAAATTGTTGTTTTGAATGAAATATATATATATATATATATATATACTTCTATAGAAATCAACTCAAAGATCATTTGAAAATCACAAGTTATTTGTATGTATATATTGTTAATAATAGGTGGAACCGTGACTCCAAACTGGACAAACCCGATTTTTATTGAGTTGCTTTGGTTTGGTTTTACCAAATGATTGGTTTGGTTTTGGGCCCAAAAACTTGGAACTGATCAAGATTGGTTTGGTTCTATGTTTTAATACGAAATCGAACCAAACCGACTCATATGCACTCTTATTGATGTTTTGCATGGACTTCTTGTCCCACTTGTTTGTACTGTCCTTTATTTTTTGATTAGTAAATTATCTATTGTTGTTGATAAAATAAATAAATAAAAATACAACACGCCTGTCTATCCAAGGAATTAGAGGGAAAAAAGGTTTTATGTGAATTGAATTCTCATTTCCTTATGATGTCTTAAGAAACAGAAGGCCCCTGTTGCTTGCATCACTTCCTACCAGTTTAGGCTGTCAAAAATATATATTCTGTAGAAATTGAAATTTGGGCCCTCTATTCTCCTGTTCCACCAATGACTCAATGCCTATCTGTCTTTTTGCATTTTTTAGAGTCTTTAACTTGTGCTAGGCTGCTAGCTATCCTCTTGCTCTGGGGAGCCTTTTTTTTTTATGCGTCTTAATCTCAACTGACATTTGTTCTATCAGCAACCGGGTACTCTTGCGGATTTCATTATAATTGATTTCCTCATCCTTCTACTCATGCATCTTACCATTAGTTTTTTGCATGTCAATTAATCTTACTTTGAATTGGTGTTATTACTCATCGAGGCTCTAGGAACACCTATAGTTAAATGCTGCCTAGGTCAAATCATATTGGTTGCATCCTCCATAATCTCGCCCTATGTATACATGCATGTGCTTTTGGACGATCATTTAAGATATATAAGATCTTTAAGTCTCAAGCCTCGTGTTGGCAAATAGTGGAAGCCAGAATAGTAAATTGTAATTTGCCTGTTGCTGACCACAGAATGTTGTTGGGCAATAATATAATGTTGTTGGGCAATAATAAAAGCCATGCACTTCTACTATTCCCAATGCCACTTTTGAATAATTTTCATGTTTAAGTGCGTTGGTTTTGGGAATGTTGATGGATAATAAATATTTTGATATTTCATTTTGGCTTCCGTTACTCAAACAGACTTTTGCAGTACTCTTGAAAAGGATGGGTCTTGACCTTATAAAACTAAATATAATTTTGCATTCAACTCTTCAGTTTTCTTCCTGATCCAGAGATTTTTTAAAGAATCACACTGCAAATATTGTTATAAATGCTTTTCCCCTTTCCATAGCTTAACTTATGCATTCTATTTTTTGTACTTGTACATGGATATTCATGCAGAATTTGGAGTTGCAGTCCTTTAAAATAATTGAATACCATGTTTGTGTAGCGATGGTTAATTTTTGTGACATTGGTTAGGATATATTGTTAGCTAATATTTAACATCTGTAGTACTCCCATTACTATTATGTGTTATTATTAAATATACAGAAAAGTTCTTTATCTGTTTTTTTTGTTTTTTGGTATGTTGGATGGGTTAGATGCTTCCTTGTTCATGCCAACTCTTCGTGATGCTGTCTACTGATATACTCTTGTTTTAATGAGCACAAATCTTTCTTATAATGTTTGCTGCTGATTTTTTCTTTTGTCCTCTCTCTTCTTGCTCTTATGAGCATGCATGGAAACTATGGTTAGCATTTCTGGAAGCAGACAAATGATTTATTTCCAGCAATATATATTATTGAAACTTCCATTGAGAACCAACTTTAGTACACTTCTGTATGCACAGTTTTCTGGTAAACTAGGGATGTTCTTCTTCTTAAGTACTCAAGTTCATTTGAGTTATATTATTTACTTTTAAAACTTACACGGATCAACCTAGTGACTACTCTCTCTTTGTTTATTTGCTTTTTATCACCTAATTCAGTTATTATTCCCTGTTATTTAGGCAGCAGAATTTAATTATGATGATTCTTGTTGCGAGATAAGTCACAGTTGATAGTAGTCAATTCCAAACTTATTGTGCATCAATATCTACTTATATTTTATTTGATCGAAATACCCTTTGCACCGTGCTGGCAGGTTAATGAACATCATTATTGTTTTGCATTTTTCCGAATCTGTTAGGAAAGTTGTCGTAATTAGTGTACATCATTATACTTCTACCTTTTCTCAAATCTGTTAGTTTAGGGAACCTTTCCTCGATTCACCAATCACACTTTTTTCCCCAGGTCCTGCTACGTTCAAAAGGGGAAGATATGTGGACCTTCAAAAGAATCTTAAGCTATGTGCTCGAACTTGCCAAATGTGACTTGAACTATGATATCCGCGATAGGGCTCGTGCTCTAAAGAAACTGCTATCAGCCCATATAGATTCTCCTGATCTCGGGGAAGAAGCAAAAAATCTACCAGAAAATAAGGACCTGCAACCTGTAGTTGCTGACTTCTTTTTTAGAGGACAAACAGGACCATGTCCTGAACCCATTAATTATCGATTTTATCTTCCTGGATCTCTTTCACAGATAGTTCTTCATGCGGCCCCAGGGTATGAACCTCTTCCAAGCCCTTGTAGTTTGATCTGCAATGACCTTGGTCATGGCTCTAATGACGTTCAAGGAATAAAAGCTTGTAACTCGTATGGAGTGGATGGTTCAGACACGGTATCTGGATCATTGAGTGGAGAAAGTGCTTCAGATTGTAGTTCTCAGTATTCTATTTCTGGTTCAGGTAGTGGTGGTGGTGACGAGAGTGGGTCTGCAAGTGAAGCTGATGATAATGCTGACCCATTGATTAATTTTTCAGATGTCAATAGTGCTTGTGCAAATCAGAATGAAGGTTCTGAGAAGAACAATGCTCCGTCTACATCTGACAATTTTGAGGAACTGATATCCAAGAAAGCTCTGGAATCATGGTTGGATGAGCGCCCATGCCAGAATTCATCCGAAATAAAAAGTAATGTCCAGAGATCTTCAGCAAGGATATCTATTCGGGATATTGGCGGCAGAGTCAAACTTAAATCCCATAAACTTTTAGATCCTGCCATTGGAGATGGCTTGAGTGTGACCTATACTTTTTCATCTGAGATTTCAGGTGTATCCCCGCTGCTTGTATGTGTCGAAGTATCTTTCACAAACTGTTCCACCGAGCCTATGTCAAAATTACTATTGCTGGATGAGGAATCTAGCAAAGGTCTAGATTCAGAACAAGCATTGGCAACATCTGAGAGGTAATATTGTGCTACACTAGCTAAAACGATACATTACTTACCTTAGTTCTTCTTTCTTGGCATCATGGTCAAAGTACTTGGTTTGTGATCAAATTTGCCATTTGTTTGTCTTTATAGAAATTGTTTGTATCACCACTAATAAGCACCATGCAGCATTGGCTTATCATTTATTTGGAGAGATTTCTAGAGGTCAATTGTGTACAAATTTACAATGTGCAGGCATGAAGGTTCATGGGGGATTTGGTTTTGGTGATCGAAATGAGACCGGAGAGGAGAGATCTTAGACTATGCGGTAGCATTTGATTTTATATTAACCAACACTTTCTTTAAAAAGAGAGAAAAACATTTAATAACCATTAAGAGTGGGTTTCATAAAAGTCAAATAGATTATTTTCATATTAAAAACGTAGGCTGCCTAATATGTAAAGATTGCATAGTTATTTTTTATGGGAGCTTAACATCATAATATAAACTTATGGTACTAGATATTCACATTAAGGGACAACATAAAGCGAGAAGAGATATTAGAATCCTACTAACTAGATAGTAGAATCTTGAAGGTGAGAAATTAGATATTTTTAAGGACAAAAAGTGTAAAAAAGTAAGATGGGATTTGGAAGAAGATACTAATACCATGTGGAGTACAATGATGGAATACATTAAAAGAATATTGAAAGAAGTTCTTGAAGAGTCGAAGGAAAAATATCTTATAACTAAAAAAACTTGGTGGTGGAATGACAATGTCCAAACCATAGTAAAAGTAAAGAATAAATGTTTTAAAAAGTAGCAAATGAATAAAAATGATAACAATTTTAGGAACTATAAATAAGCTTGTAAGGATGTTAAGAGTACTTGCTAGAGATGCAAAATTGAAAGTTTATGGTAATTTTTATACTAGATTAAATACTGAAAAGGAAGAAAATAACATCTATAAACTCGTTAAAGGGAAAGAAAGGAAAACTAGAGATCTTACTCAAGTTAAATGCATAAAAATGAGGATTCAAAGGTGGAAACTAGATAATATAAGTTCTATCGCAGATTAAAAAAATTTAAAGTGGAAATTGCAATGAAGAGAATGAAATCAGGTAAGGCTTTAATACCCCATAGTATCTATGTGGAGATGTAAAAATGCCTAGGTGAAGTAGGAGTGTCTTGATTAACAAAGTTATTTAATAACTAGTGACTAGAAAAATACTCGAAGAGTGAAAAAAGAGTATTCCAGTATCTATATATAAAAATAAATGAGATATTCAAAATTGTAACTATAGATGTATTAATTTGATGAGTCATACGATAAAACTATGGGAAATGATGATTGAACATCGTCTGAGATTAACAACAACAGTGTTACAGAATCAATTTAGTTTTATGCCTGATAGATTAACTATGGAAGCAATCCACCTACTAAGGATATTAATAGAGAAGTATGGAGAAAATAAAAGAGATCTTCATATGGTTTTTACGGACTTAGAAAAATCCTATGATAGAATGCCCGGAGTTATCATATAGTGGGTGTTGGAGAGAAATGAAGTAACAAAGGGTTACATTGATGTAATAAGAAACTTGTATGATGGAGCCGCCATGACAATTAGGGAACCCGCAGGAGAAACAAGTGAATTCCCGATTACAGTATGATTACACCAATGATCGACTTTGAGTCCTTATCTCTTTGCCTTAGTTATGGATGAACTGACTAAATATATTCAGGGTGATGTTCTATGGTGTTGTATTGTTTGCTGATGACATTGTCTTAATGGATGAGGTTAGGAGCGGAGTTAACGCTAAGTTAGAAATGTGGAGAGAAGTTTTGAAGTCAAAAAGATTTCATGTAAGTAGAAACAAAACTAAATATATGGAATATAATTTTAGGAGTAATTGGAGTGTTAATAGTGAAAAAGTAAAGATTCAAAACCAAGAAATATCTGAAAGTGAATACTTTCATTAATTAGGTTCGATTATTAACAAAGATGGAGAGATTGCACATGATGTAATCCATAGAATCAAAATTTCTTGACTCAAGTGGAGGGATGCTTCTGGCGTGCTATATGATCGACGGGTACCTACACGATTAAAAAGAATATTTTATAGAACATCTACTAGACCAGCGATTCTATATGGGATAGAATGTTGAACTGTTAAGAAAGATCACGTAAATAAGACGAGTGTTACTAAAATGAGAATGCTGTGTGATAAGACTAGAAAAGATAAAATTATGAATAAAATGATTCGTAGAATGATAGGGATCGCACCAATTGAGGATAAGTTAAGAAAAAATAGATTAAAGTGATTTGAACGCATACAATGTAGACCAGTTGATGCAGTAGTAAGAAAAAGTTAACAAAATCATGGGTAATAAAAATACTAGGGAAAGATATAAATCTAAGTTGACATGTGATAGTGTATTAAGAAAAAATATGAATTTATTAAAACTAACCAAAAATATGGCCCCTAATAAAGTAGAATGGTGTAATATGATTTATGTAGACAACCCCAATTGATTGGGATAAAGACCCAGTTTGGTTTAGACATAAAGGTCTCATTATGACTTCTTATGGAAACTATCATTTTGTTTCTAAGTTTAGAGAAATTTATAAACCATTCCCCAACTTAAAGGTTGATCAAAACGTAGTTAATCAAACTTTCTGCCTTTTTCATATGGATATTGTACTACCCTTGTGTCTATGCATCGTTTTCTTTAGGGTTAATAGTTAAGACCAAAACCCAGAGCGGAACAGGCCACGACAGTTTTGAAAATAGTGAAGTAGAATGAGACCAATCATAAGAGGACCGAACAAAAAGAACGAGGAAAAGACTGGGGCAAAGCAATCAAAAAACTCATTAATAGTGCTTGTTTTAAGTACTAACTCATTAATAGTACTTGTTTTAAGTGCTATGTCTCAATATGTGACTTCTATGAGACCCCAACCAGTTTGTTTATTTTTGTTTGCATCTCGTATCTTGGCCTCATAATGGCTCACTGATGTCACACTCATCTTGATACTGCAGTGCTTTGATATCTCATAAGGATGTGCCAACTCTGGTTCCTATGGAAGATATTAATTCACTAGATGCTGGTCAGACTACAAAAAGAATCCTCCAGGTCCGCTTCCATCACCATCTTTTACCGCTGAAGCTGGTCTTATGGTGCAATGACAAGAAGCATCCAGTTAAGCTGCGTCCTGATATTGGATATTTTGTAAAACCTCTTCCGATGAACATTGAATTGTTCATGAGCAAGGAATGTCAGCTCCCTGGAATGTTTGAATACACAAGGAGGTCAGCTATCATCTCTCTCTTCATCTTTTGTTGCTTCCATTTCTGTTAGTGTACTTTGTTAATTCCATTGATAGCTAACCTAGAAACTAATGCCTATTGTGCTAGAAGCTTTATATAGTACTCAACATTGAAGGATCCTGAAATCAAAACCCAAAATAATTTAAGCAACCATTCTCCAAAACCTTTGACTATATGCTTGCGTTTCACTTTATTATTACATGAAAATACTTGGCACTGCTTTTCGAGCTGCGTTATAGGTATCCATCCATACCAAGCTTGTTACAAAGATATAAAGACCGACTCTTATGTAAAAAGTTTTTTAAGAACCAATTCGAGTGTAAATTTTTAGTGGTGATATGTTCAATATGATTGGAGGTGTTATGGGAGAAAATAAAAAACAACAAACGAAAGGAATAGTGCATTCAACACAAACACAAGATTTACGTAGTTCACCCAAAACTAGAATTATGTTCACAGAGTTATGGTGATTTCACTATTAGAAAAAGTAAAATAAGGGTACAAAACCCTAGCCAAAAGTAACAAATTATATATCCGAACCGGGTCAAGAGAAAAAACGGGTTCATAAAAAATTCCCAAAAAAAACATAAAAAAATCGTAATGCCTCTAAACAAAATCGGGCCATGGGTCGAACTCCCACAAACCATGCTCCACACACCTAACAGGAGGGCCTAGCATATAAGATGGCATTTGCTATCTCAAATATTATGCACTAACTGACAATGAACTTTATTGTTTTTTGATCTGCTCATAAAGCATTATGATTTTAGTCTTCTTTTAAAATTATGGTTTTAAGCCTATAAGTAAGAGGTTCTCTTGATGTATTATTCAGAATTGTTACTTGCTAATGAGAATTTGTGTTTAAGACTGTGCTTGTGTTAAGGTGGTGATCTTTTGACGCTACCCTTCTTCCATCCTTTGTCCATCCATGTGCTGCATCAATTGGGTCAGAGCTTAGGCAAGATTCCAGTTCTCTTTTGTACTATGTTTCTCTCTCTTCCTTTTGGGACGAAACCCTAACTTTACCACCATTGCGACCACAACGCAGTTGCATTCATCGTCGACTCCTCTCTTCATCACAAGCTCCAATCGCGTCGCAAGCCACCCTTGCTGAAACATGGTTACGTCTTGTCGTCGTTGCCTCCTCTCTTCATAATATGTTCCATCGCGTCACAAGCCACCCAATACGCAATCGAGATCTACTGAATCCAACATCAGCCATTGCCACTACCACCCTAAGCCTCGTCACAATTTGGTGTAGTCGTATCACACCGATGCCATTGACAATAGGTTTGGTGATTCTCCTTTCGCCCTCAAAGCTCGAACTCCTCTCTCCCTCCCTTCATCTCTTTCTCCTTTGTTGAAGCCCTAGCACAAAACCAGTCGCAAGGAGGAAGAAAGTTTACCAGAAAGCTAGGTCTTATTTTCACCCGAGCTGACCCTAAACAAACTCGTCTTTTTAAAAACCACAATACATGAATTTTTTAACCTATAATTGACCCATCCTTTAACCCTTCCAAAAAAAACCATACTTAGACCCAGCCGAAACAACACATACCCAAATCCAATCCACCCAACCCATCACCAGATTGCACAATCTTGGTTTTACATTTAGACCCATTTTGTTGATTAGGCCCACTATACCCTCTTAAGACCAGCCCAACAAAACCAATAACAGCAAAAAAAGAAAAATGTGGACACAACCCAACCCATTCACCAGCCCATTTATCCCAAAGCCCAAATCCAACCCACAAACAAATTAAACGCCCCAAAAGAAAAAAAGAAGAAGAAAATGATGGAAGAGATGATGGAAGAGAAAAACTTGTGTTTAAGGGAAAACAGTAGCTGCAAAAAAAAATCCCTCACACCCTTCAACCAATGCAGTCTGTTTTTCACAAATTCTAGATGGAGTTGAAGCCCCCCAATAATTTTCATACATGTCATAAGTGTGGCAATAAAGTTTACAAAATTATTATTAACTGAGGATATCCAATGAACACAGTATTTGAAAAAGTGTCAATAGGATAAAACTCTTTGTTGTAATAACATTCCTCTTTTAGTCTTCCAAAAGTATTTAATTCCTATTTATTAGATGGGTGACTATTCTTGTGAAATTTGGTGTGATATTCTTCCCATTAAATATTGCGCATGTGTTACTTGGTCATCCATGGATGGATGAATTTAGTGCCACTAGATAAACACCATTAGATTCATGTACAATAGGAATATGATTTTGTTGAAGTCTGCAATTCCAAAGAAAGATAGGATGTCAACTCAAGGGTCCCTCTCTCGAATGCCTATTCAGCGACTCTACCACATTGTGGACCAAGACAAGTTAGATTCTACTATATTCTTGAGTTAAATGATTTTTTTCCTCTTCCAACCATTGAAGAATAAGAAATGTCAACGTAGAAAATGGCATCACCAAACAAAGTGAACATGAGAGCGCTCAACTTGTCCAGTTTTATTGATTGTCCACCAACAGAAGACTCCCTCGAGACATAGTATATTAATTTTACCAGTGTTAAAGACTTTAATTGGGTGCTCAATCCATGCTTAATGGACCTTGTCAGTGGTCTCAAGATGATGATTAATTGGAATGGGATAAAACTAACGCAGCTCGCCTATTTAAAGTATTTGATTATTTGGCATGGCATAATTCAGTATTTGAAGACGAACTCGAGGTCGAGCTTTTTTTCTTAGTGGAGGAGAATGATATGAAACATTGGGCATGTTTGCAATGTTATTTTAAATCTTATTATTTAGATTATATTTTAATTAGGATTTCATTTCGTTTCCTTTTAGATGGGTTCTAAATATTTTGATTATGTAATTAAGATTTTATTTATTTTTATTTAAAATAGGATTCTAGTTTTCTTTTAAAATATGGATTTTAGATCTATAAAAAGGAGGATCTCTTGATGTATTATTTAAGTTGATTAACAAAAATTTGTGTTTAAAGTTGTGGCTTTTGTTAAGGTTGTGACCCTTTTGTGTTACCTTTCTTGTATCTCTTGTCTCTCCACATGCTGCATCAGTAATATACCCGGAGATTGTTCCATATATACTTCCTCTTGAAGGCTCCATTTAATAAATAGCATACTTTGTATTCACTTGAAACAAAAGCCACACACAAGAATAGATAATATAACACATAAGTGTAGTTGAAGTATGATAACGAGGTAGAATGACTAAGAAAAATTCACTCCAAATGTTTGAGTAAAGCTCTTGGCAACTGAGCTAGCTTTCTAACCTTTTGCCAAAGTCAACCAACTAAAGTTTACTCAGAAAAAAAATCTGAGTAGTGATTAAAGTCAAAGAGAAAAAAAAATCCGAGTAGCGATTAAAGTCAAAGAGATGAAGCAATCTTTTTGTCGTCTTGGCGATCCCTTTTAATCGCATTATGGTTTGAAAACTATTCTCTCTCTTTTTATGTTCTTACATTGGATTGTACTCTTATGATTTCGTAACAGTTGTACTTTCACCGACCATATTGGGGAGCTGAAAAACCAGATGGGTGGTAGCTCGCTAGTAAAAGACAAGTTTCTCGTTATTTGCGAGAGCCTAGCATTAAAGATGCTCAGCAATGCAAATCTTTTCCTCGTGTCCATTGACATGCCTGTAGCTGCCAGCCTTGATGACGCATCAGGTTTGCGCTTACGGTTCAGCAGTGAGATCTTGAGCAACTCAATGCCCTGCTTAATCACTATCACTGTTGAAGGTAATTGCTCCGAACCACTGACCGTGTCTGTAAAAGTCAACTGTGAAGAAACTGTTTTTGGATTAAATCTGTTGAATAGGGTTGTGAATTTCTTAACTGAGCCTGTTTTGACGGATTCGTGATTTAGAAGGGTTGAACTCTGTGCTAGTATTTTGCATGTAATTTTGTTCCCATTTCGATTTTCTTGGTGTTTGGCGTATGATCTTTACTTTTCCAATATAGTGGCTGCTGTTTTTAGCTGTAAAGTAGGTGCGAATGTTAGGCCGAATTTTGTAGTCTTTGTAACGAGTTCTTTGTATTTACAATTTGTATTTAGGAATGTAAATGCTTCATTAATGTCTTTTTATGCAAATTTATATATTGTAATGAGTTCTTTGGATTGCTTGGCTATGTTTATTGTTGTGCTTTATCAGTCAATTTCTCATTTCAGTGGCATTTTCTAAAGAGAGGAACTACCAAAAGGGTGGAAAAGTGTTGTGTTTGTCTGTATTCTACGGACGTATATGATTAGTATTTTATTTATATATATTTGGGTTGGGTTGAAATCATGAATCCATAAGAAGTCTAAGTCTAATATGTATAGGATTTTATAGTTATATGTGACTAAATTTTTAGAGTTTGTCTATAAATAGAATTTTATAATTCTAGTCTTTGTGTGGAGTTGAATAAAGAAGGTAAAGATGTAGGGAGAGATGAAAAAATACCGGAGGCACATGAGTAACTCTTGAGTGGGGAAGTTTTAAGGCTCTGGCTGTAGGTGTCAGGTTTTGGAGTAATTTTTATATTGAGATTGTACACTATAATTATAATGAATTATCTCTTGCACGCGTAAGCAGGTTGTGCTGAATCACGTAAATTTTTGTGTGAAAGTTGTGCTGAATTACGTAAATTTTTGTGTGATTATTTTTTTTAGTTTGCATAATTTTTGTTTTCATTTGCGTTCGGAAGTTCGGAAATTAGTATTTATCCCAACAAAAAGAAACCTGGTCATTTTTGTAGTGTTTCTTTCTATTGCACCACGTTGTCCACGACCCTGGTGGGCCGATTGTGGGTTCGAATAACATAAGCGAACCCGAATGATTTCACACTTAATTTGCATTTAGTTTTGTTTAAGTGCCAGCTCGTAAATTCAAGTCCCTTCTCTGAAAACATACTAAATAAATAAATAATTACATTTTGTGAAGCAATTTCATCACTTTTGCATCATGAATTTAGTATATTATATAAAAATATTATAATAGATAAATTTACATAGGTATAACTTACAGACACTTAACTCTAAGGAATTGGTCAAAACATAGGCTAAATATTTAAAATATTTGTACTTTTATTTTTAAGTTGTAGTATATGAAATTAGTATATTTTTTTACTTTTGAAGAGTAAAGAAGACTTCTAGTTAATTGGGGGTATTAGTCATTTCATTTTTACAAACTATTTCTAGCAAGTCTTGTGTTTGTAAGTTGTATATATTTTTTTAATGAAAAAAGAAGAAGAAAAGAATTAATTTGTTTGTTAGGGAAAATAAATATTATAGCTTAAAAGTTAACTTTTTATATTAAAAAAAAATAACTTCATAGAGATGCTAAATAAGAACTAAAATGATTAACAAGAGCTATAAATTATCTAAGTTATTGCGCATGGATTGGCATGGCTTTTTTTGTTTTTAAGGATAGAATTGATTTGTAGTTAATTGGGGGAATTAGTCCATTCATTCCAAAAAAAAGTAGTATGCTTGGAGACTTGGAGTGTTTATACAAAAAAATTCAAAAAAAAGAATAAAATTAGTTTGCGAATACTATTGTGTAAAAGCTGATCTTACGTTTAAAAATTAGTTTTTTAGAGATGCCAAATAGGGACTAAGGCTTTGTTTGGTCACTTAGTTTTGAGCCAAGTTTTTTGCATAAAATTATTTTAATTCAAATAAACATAAAGTTTTTTGGGAGAATTTTATAAGTGCTTTAAGCTAAAAGACTGAGTCAAAAGACAATAAGTTAATAAATTAGATCAAAAGAAATTGTTATAATTTTTTTAATTTATTTTTACATAATTTATCTTGTTTGATGGATATTGATAAGTAAGTTTTAATAATTTAGTTTTTATAATACGTATAATAAAAGTTATAATATTTTTAAAAATACATAATAGTATTTTAGGTTAATAAGTATAAGACAAAAAATTGAGGTTGAAAACGAGGTTTAAATTTGTTTTTAACTTTAAACCTAAAAAATATTAAGTTTAATTTAAAATCAAGAGTCAAATGAGACCTAAAACTAACAACAACACAAAAATTGTCAACTCGGATTGCTAAATGCGTATAATAAAAATAATAATCTTTTTAAAAATATATAACATTATTTTAGGTTAATAAGTAAAAAGATTAAAAAAAACAATAAACAAAATGGCAAAAAATTGAGGTTGAAAACAAGGTTTAAATTTGATTTTAACTTTAAACCCAAAAGAAAATTAAGAGTCAAAGGAGACTACTTATTTAAAAAGGCTGCGCCGTCTGTGGGAATCGAACCCACGACCACGTGGTTAAAAGCCACGCGCTCTACCAGCTGAGCTAAGACGGCTCTTGGGAAAAGGTGTCTCTAAAAGCTTACTTATTTCAAAACATTTGATCCTAAACTATAATTTGCTTATTTCGTGCAGATTATTCAGTCTTTTTTAACTACTTTTTTCATATCATAATATTAATAAGAGAACAAAGAATTTGTGTAATAAGTGAAAATGTGTCTTGTTTTAAATAATATTTGAACAATACTTAGATTTACTTTTTTTTGTTTTTCAAATAAATTTATTAAAAGATGACATGATGTAATACAGAATTCTACTTATATTCAATACTTGTATACATACCATGTTAGATGATAAATTACTTTGATAAAATAAGTTGATAAATTTAGCATTATTGATATTTGAATATAAAATAGTGTGGCATAATTGTTGGTTTGGTGGTCAAGGTTTGAAACTTGGGAGTTTACTCCCTCAAAGGTGTCATGTTTAAAATCTCTTAAGTATTATCAATTCTTTGAAAACAAGTCCATACAAGACAAAGTCTCGATTTTAATTGGGCCCCCGCAAATGGATGGTGGGATTAATTCTTTAGGGATTAGTCGAGATTTGCGTAAGTAGGCCCGAATGAGTAATTATTCGGTGCTCCCAAAGTTTTATGTGGTAAGTCCACATGGTGCTTCTACCGAATATGATAGCAACAAATTTTACGATAGGCACATGATGAGTTATTTTTGTTGGGTGATTAGGAGATAAAGAGTGGTCCACATTGTGTAGGTTGCAATCATTTCATTTATTTGTCAAGAATATTACGTGATATTGCCTACATGGTACTCTAAAATTTTTTAATAATTTTTCAATCTAAACACCCTGAGACATTAAAAATAAAATATGTTCCCTCAAAATATAGTATTTACCTTATAATATAACAATTATGCAATCAACCTTTGGCACACAAGTTAACTAAAGCACAATTGTCCATATTTTATAGTTTTCGTTTGCTAAACAAAAATGATAATTGCACATAATCAGATACACTTCTTTTATATGAAATGAATCCTATTAATATTGTGGAACCCATCCCATTTTAGATGAATGTGTCCAATTTTGTGTTAAATGGCTTTGCACCTAAGTAGAACTCTTTGATAAAAGCACACACTCTCCTTGATATACATGTTACAATAAATAATTTTTCAAAGTCTTTTAAGTTCGATTTTTTCAATTGGTTTTCTTTAATGTTTAAGTTAGCTTTTTTTTTTTTTTTAGTGACATTTGGAACTGTAAAATAAGTTAATGAAAGAAAAAAAAACTAAGGCTTTGTTTGGGCTAAATGTCACGATTTTACTTAATTTTGCTTTTTCTGAATTTTTTTCAATTTTTGACCAAATTTTTTTATTTTTCCAAATCATCTCGATGAAATAAACTCAAAAAGTAAAAAAATTTGATTAGAATATAAAAAAAATCCACTAAAAACAAAAATAAACAAATAAAATTTGAATTCTTGACTTATTTTAGCTTGTGTCTTTTTTGAACATTTTTTATATTTTGGTCAAAAAATTTTATTTTTTTGACTCGTCTAAATGAAATGAGTTTAAAAATATATAATAAATTTACTAAATGATAAAAAAAAATTTACTAAAGACAAATTTAAATTATCCCATACAAAGCCTAAGTCTTCTTTTTGCATAGAAGAAAGCAACTATTGCAAAAATCAAAAGCTATCACAAAGCTCAAAACAATTGAGATCCTAATGTAAAAGTTATTGGGCCTGTTTTGGCGAACTTACTTATTTGGCTTATTGAAGTTATTAGTTTATTTTGATTTTTTTAAAAAAAATTTATATTTTAATTAAATTTTTTTATTTTTTTGACTCATCTCAATAAAAAAAGTAAAAAATAAAATAATTTAAATTAATAATAAAAAAAATTCACTAAAAATAAAATATTAACTTAATCAAATAAGCCCAATTTACCCATATCGGGCTATTATCAATATGATTTATGTGATCACTCGTAGTATCTTATGATACAAACTTCCTTCTTTTAAGACTTCTACTTAGTTTAGGGGAAAAAAATAAAAACAAAAAGTCTAATTAAAAATTACAAGTCAAGCCTAAACACCAAGGACCGATTGACATCTAACTTAAAAATTAAATTTTTAATTTTTTTTTGTTTTGTATTTTTTAATTAAAAAATTAAATTAAATTCAAAATATGTTATTTTGTAACTTAACTTTTAAGTTTATTTTTTTTAAATATGGTGTTTTGGTAAAAAGTTAACTTTTTTTGTTTTTTATTCATATTAGATAATTTTGTCATTTTATATGTTTAATATTAACAATTATATGTATTTAATAAAAATAATAAATAAATTATGAACAAGAAATATTATTATATTTTTAAATTGACTAAAATTTGAATAAAATATTCTTAAAATTAGTGTTTTAATTAATTTTTTTTATTTTTTTACCAAACAGACTATGTTAGCTTTTTTACGTATTTAGCTAAAAAAATTAAAAAATTAAAATTACCAAACAGGCACTAAAATGGTAATTTAACTTACTCTGCGAGGAATAAGAAATTTAAATATAATTTTGTTTCATAAAATGGCACACAAGTGGCATAAAATAAAATGAATAAGTAATTATATAGATCTCACATTTCTTCTATATCAAAAAATTAACTCTCAGAATTTAATACATGTTTATTGAAAGTTGAACAAAACATAAAACAAAAATTTTTATTGACTTATTGTTGAATAAGAAAAAAAATAATATAAAATCTAATACTAATAATATAAACCAAAAAAAACATAGTTCAAATAATCTCTTGTACCTCTTAGCTTAGCTTATGCCGTGATATTGATTCCTCCACACAATAATTTTCTTTTCAAAAGTGATTTAATTTGAATTTGCTTTAAAAATTGCTCTCGCTTCGAACTGACTGCAAAGAAAGATATGAATAGTCCAGATTTGATAAACTATTAGCCCAAGTTAAAATTATTAATTTCATAAAAACAAAAATCGTTTGGATAAGGAAAAAACTAAATCCAAAATTTAAGAAGTGAACCAAACATGTATTCGATAGTTCAATTCACATTCCTTAATCTGAGATAACAAACAAGCATAAAAAAATACCAAAACTTAAAAGAGCAACGGTTAACAATACTGAGATTTTTTTGGTTTAGTTAATTCTCTACTTATTTTTTAGTTTCGAAAATTTATCTTAAATAAAAAATACAAATTACCAATTACAATAGTAAAAGAAGATGGGTGATGAATAGCATATTCCTTCCAATAAGATTACTTGCCTACTATCCACCAACTTCTCCTCCATCAGCTGCCACCACGGCCGCCTCTACCAATGAACCACCCCACCTCATCAGCACAAGAACCACCGCTTCATGAGCACAACCACCACCACTAATGCACAGCTTTGACTGTAAAGCACTAAAATGATGATATTGACCCTCATTCCTTCATATGCAACTCATTATGAAAATGATATTTCACAAATGATCACCTCATCTTTCTATTTTCACCTATAAATCTCTCTACGAGAATCCTTGATCCAAACGTTGCATTCAGGAGGGCAAGCTTCAAATCTAGTTAATTATCCAACAATTAAATAGATAAATGATCCGTGATCATCGATCCATCACCGATACGGAATAGTAACTTTTATATCACATGCAGAGGTCTCAACTAGCAGAAGACAAGGTTCAAGATAGAGGAACAAGAACAGAAAATCTTTTACACAAGGGATTTAATGGGTTTAAGTAGATGACTAGAACACCAAACAAACAATACTTAAGATAACGATGTTGTTGATAGTAAAAACCTCGAACCGCACAATTTCAAGGGACTAAGAGTTGCACCAAACACTTCTCGTCTTCTTTTCGACCAATAGGAAACCCCAGCAGCAGTTGCAGTTTCCATCTGCAAGATGCAACCCGAGAATAATTAAGTAAATTCAAGCTTCTCTATATAGAAAGAGAGTAAATAACTGATTCACAACTGGATACACAAGAAATAGATTAGAGGATATGGCAGAAGGTGTATCCTGAGCTAGTTACCATATCTTCCACTTATCTGCTGTGCCTGGGTGACAAATCAGCAGACCTGGATCTGGATCCAGAAGGTGATTTCGATGCTCGTCCGCGTGAAGACCTCCAGCGTGGTCGTGCTTCGTCAGACTCGTATGCAGATTTCCTAAAAAGGAGAGTTAATGAATGCAAATGCAACCAACAAAAACTCCAATGGACAAATTAAAGTAGGAAATAAAGAAACAAAAAAAAATACACTAGCTTCATTTCCAGTCAATCTCGAACAAAACTAAGCTTTTGTCCGAACCAATTGAGGTCAGCAACAAAAATCCTTTTACGTCATTCTGCTATATTAAGGGCCATATCTTCAGTTAGTTTTAATAAGTTTATATCTTTTCTTAATACCTCATTCCATGTCAATTTAGGTCTACCCCTCCCTCTAGTTTTCATTACCCATGATTTTATTGCCTTTCTTTAATACCGCATCAGCTGGTGCACGTTGTATGTTCACATACCGCATCAATCTATTTTCTCTCAAATTATCCTCAATTGCTGCGATCCCTAACAGTCTCGAAACATTAAAATAAAAATGCAAACAAAACATCAACCAGGGCAACCCCCAATTCAAAATCACTTCTTTAATTCTGTCTTATAAGCTCTACCATCGTTGACCTTTAAAACTATGGATTTCACTTGCCATCATTGGCGTTTAGAATGACGTGGTTTCCCTAGTAATAATGATCTAACTATATCCATGGTACATATAAACTCATGATGCAGTGGTACTTCTATTTGTCATACCGATTGCCATTTTGATTTTGATCAGTGTCATTCCCATATCCTGGAGAATACGATCTGCGAATGTGATCATTATCTCGCTCTCTTGGAGGTTCTCTTGATGATCTTGGGAGGTCAGCGTGCCTTCTATTGGGGGAAACGGAGTAGTCAGCTCGACGTCTTGGAGCAGGAGAAAAGGACCTGACAACAATAAAATGGAAGCTTGTTAGCTCATTTCCTACTGGCATTTAGATAAGTAGTACCACCAGATCTTACCGCGAACGATGACGACTTCGAGACCCAGAAGGGTAATGGGGGGAATGCGAACGTGATATTGAACGAGACCGAGAACGTCCTAAAGCAATTGAGATACAAAACAAATTAAAACGGAGTAGGCATTGCTGCTCATTACACACCCAGACAACACCCACAAGGGTGATAAATTAAAACACTTAAATTCCCTAATCGTTTACCGATACAAAATATTACTTAACTCATAGTTACTCTAATTGACAGCTAGGAACTTGTCAAAGACAAACTATAGTATTTAGCTTCATACGCTATGTCTCAATTTCTAATCTAAATAATATATCAACAGTTAGTCCAAACCAAACCAAAATTCTACAGATAGAAGAATGACACAAGAATTAGGAGGAAAGGTGGCAGGGTACACCAAACTAATAACTGTTGATATGCAACCTCACTAGCTGAGCTTGTATGTATCTATAAGCAAATGATACACCCAGAGAGAAAAACAGTCCTTGAATATAACTATGATTTGAAAGGAAGGGCAGATGTAGTTTGGAATGACAAAGAATGGAAACATCAATTGGGCATTGGGTCCCTTCAAACTAGCCATGATACAACATACCATAATGAGAACGGCGACCTCCATATCCTGACGACGGTCCTCTGTTTAATCACAGTAGACATAGGAATGTCAGAACCTGTGTATGGATAAGTCATTTCAAACCCCAAAAGAAAAACTACAGGTATTACCTGGGCCTAGTTCTTCGGCGCATCTCTTCGGGCCTTTTCCTTGTCTCTGCAGCAACCACCACAGATATCTCCCTCCCAGCAAATATCTGCCCATTAATATGATACTGAGCCTCTGCTGCATCATAAGCATCCACAAACTGCACAAATGCAAAGCCACGAGGTTCCCTGCATGGGAGAAAAATGAAAGCTTCATTGAAAGAGCTTAAGTTTGCTTATGAGCAATCACACTTTTTGTGAAAGATGGCTAATCAAAAATAGCATACTAAGTCATTAGTCAGTTTACCTTTCATAAGATATCTAAGTCTCAGCTTCAGCGCACTTCTACACTGAAGTGGAAACAGAATATACAAAAAAAAGTAGCTAGAATCCAAGCTCAGTGGCTGACCTTTTCTTATAGTCAATATGAAAGGCAACTTCAAAAGATGCAAAGACTTGAAAATTCTTCACAGTGCTTGTAAATACATGAGGGCACTTGAAATCAACCTTGAACCAAAAGTTAAAATCTTCTCATGTAGCCTTCAATTGTTCAATAATCAACCTTCTTGACTTCCTCTTCATCAAACCTCTATTGATTGTGTAATTATATAATTTCCCCACAAAAAGGAACATTCTTCATTTGGGACTTGACTCTAACACCCTTGTGGGACCAATATGTTAAGCAATGTTAAACAGTAGGCCTTCATCAAATGTGGGGCTTGGGCTTGTTTTACCTTCAAACCAACAGACCCCCTGACAAACCAGTTCAAAACATAACTAACCATGAATGTAGAGGGATAAAAGCCTTGATAAATAGTTCAGGATAAAACCCAACAAACTTTTCAATACCTAACGTTTTAATATCCTACTATCTAAAATATGAATATCAAGAAAGAGCCGAACTAGATACCCAAGAAAAACTATGCGCGTAACAATCATAAATCTTCAGTGCCAATGTTCAAAACAATATCCCATTCCCATCCTTCAAAGTTTGTAGGGAGTTCAGAACCATGCCAAAGAAGTAAAAGAACAAGTATTATCATTATTATGAGGAATGAAAACCAAGAGGACAAGAAAAGTAAAAGAATTTTCATGCTTGTTGATGATCACAGCTAAAGCAATTTATAATACGCCATTAAGCGACTTTATAATAGTTGAATAGAACCATATACATTTTTAGAGCTAAGCATCAGCCTGATAAAGCCCTAATTTCAGGCCAGCATCAGCCGGCCAATTAACGAATCTAAGAAACCCAGGCAAGATCACTTAGAGCATCAGCAGCAGCCTCGTTATTCCACTGTTTTAGTTAAAATAGCTAGTAGAATCTATAAAAGTGGAGCTGCAACAGCCTCAATAACTATCTCGCCACTTCAGCTTGAGCTACAGTGACGCGCTGCAATTGTTGAGCCACTGTTCACTGGTTATAAAACTGGATGCTCAGAACTGTTTGAGGAAGGCGATGGTGCTCTCTGGTTATAAAACTGGTGCTCTCTCCCGTTTGAGGAAGGAGGAAGACGATGATAGTGTTTTTTTTTGTTTTTTTTGTTTTGTGATAAATATTAAATAAGTGATAATATATAATTATTGAGAAAATATAATAGTTTTGAAAATAAAATAATAAAAATTAATAATAAAAAATGAAAATTAATATTATTTTAAAGAAGGATAGCTAACATAGCTAGCGTTGATAAAGTGTAGAATAAAAAATGACTAGCTAAAATAATACATCTAGTGATTTGGCTAGCTAATTTGGCTAGCATTGGTGTGGATACTCTTAGAACCACAAACCGTTGAGAGAGAGCAACATTTAGTAACAACAACATGCGTGCATATGCAACTTACCTGAAGAAGAAGAGAAAATTTTGGAAACATCTTTTTACTCTAATTTGCACTGATACAGTTGGAACTGCCTATTAGCTTAGTGAACAAGCTCAATCTCAACCAAGAGAAACAACCAAGATCAACTAAGGCTCATGTCAAGCATTGATACAATTTTCTCAAAAAATGAATTAAGAAAGCTATTATGAAATGAAACATTGAATTTTGCTTCCCTTGATTGCACCCTCCACTAATAGTAAAACAAGTAAAACTAAAGCATTGATACAATTTTTTCACAAAATGGATTAAGACAGCTATTATGAAATGAAACATTAACTTTAGCTTCCCTTGATTGCACCCTCCACAAATGGTAAGACAAGTAAAACTAAAACATTGATACATTTTTCTCAAAAAGTGAGTTAAGACAGCTATTATGAAATGAAATATTGAATTTAGCTAACAACAACAAAAGACAGCGTTTCCCCAAGGTTGTTCGAAATAACTCACCCTGTGTAATAGTCCTTTGGAAGATAAACATCCCTGACTACTCCAAATCTTTCAAATAGAGCTCGAAGATCTTCTGGTCTGCAAACACCAACAAAGAATTAAGTGACCAAATCAGATAGATAACTAAAACAGAGGACAGATTCCCCTAAGGTAAAGGAAATAAAACATACAATCCCCACCTATAGATGCTTTAGAACAAAATCATAGTGGTAATGTTATCATCACAAGAAAAGTTACCTGCAGTTCAAAGGAATATTTCGAACTAGTAAGCTACCATGATTTTGTTCCTTGCTTCTCACATATCCTCTTCGTGGGGGACTCCGAGTGTGTCCTCCATATCCTCTCCTTGGAGGACTGTAGTGCGGGGGACTATGCCTTCGCATGACACAACCTTAACAACACAGTCATGCTCAGTGTACATCCAATGAAATAAAACAAGTTAAGAGAAATTGTGATTTATTACATTTAATGAGAATGGGGAGATAACCTACGAATAGAAAATAAGGAAGTAATGCCATATTTGATTGATCGAATTAATAATGAAGAGATATATAATCCCATTTGATAAGTAGTTCCATAGGATTAGTAATAAATGGATTATTAATATCATATTCTCTTAAGCATTGTATATTCTACATTTTGTGAGATTAGTTATCCAATTGATACATAGTCCTCCCACTACTTGTTGAATTCAAACAAGGAAAATATAATCCCATGAGATATATAATCAAATCCCATGTCTAATCCGGTCAATCAAACATGCCATAACATCATTTGATAGAGCTAACAAAATCATTGTAATCTTTTCACCAAATTAAAGGGTGCAAAAACCTTGTACTGGCATCAGAGCTCATAGCATGCTAAGTGAGCTGAAGTTCCAAATAAATCAAAAGAACACTTAATTTCATGCTAAATGGTCTGATCAAGACCAGAAAAAATAAGTTGTTTGAGAAATATTCTTCTAACTTCTGGGAATACTGCTGCTAATACGATTATGTTTTTTTTGGCTTTGATAAGTACTGGTGGAAATATGAAGCGATAATCATTTCTACAAAGAATTGATACAAATTTGAAACCCATATCATTAAAAAATAAAATTGCATCTACTCATTGTGCAGGGGGTCATTTTCTGAAGGAAACACAGATAGCTTTTCTGGTTAAAATTTAACAACATAGAAGAAATTTAAAAACAAAAACTTTAAAATGCCAAACTCCTTGACTGGCAAATGCGATATAGGAATATTTCAGGTATACATGAAACCAGTCAAAATGTGTGCTTGTGTGCGTGTAGGAAAAAGCCCTAGAAAACACCAACAGACTTTTCCGTTTGGTTTCCAAGAAAATCGTGAAACCTAAAAACAAATAAACACGCCGTTCAGTTACCAAGAAAACAAAAGTCCCTAACTCAAATAAACCCAATAAACCATTCGGCAAATAAAATGGGGGAAATCAAGCATTTCTGATTTATTATCTATCATTAGAACATCGTAAACCTAAAAGCAAATAGATACGCCGTTAAGTTACCAAGAAAACAAAAATCTAAACTCAAATCAGCCCATTTCGGCAAAAAAGAGGGGGGAAATTAAAGATTTCCTAACCTTTATTAGATTCTTTTTTTTTCCTCAGCAACCTAACAAAGTGTTTTGAAGAAGAAAGCGTATAAACTTTAGTCATTAAGATAAAGATTCCCAGAAAAAAAAAAGAAGAAGAAGATGTAAATACAACAATTGTTGAATAGCTACGAAGAAGAATCGAATACCTGCAGAACTAAAAATTAAAATCTGTTGGGAGAGAGAGAGAGAGAGAGAGAGAGAGAGAGAGAGGGATTCGCGAAGAGCACTTCAGACCTAAGTAACGATCGGCTGCTGTGAAATTGATTCTACAGAACAGTATATATTACCCAAACCTAGAGGGCTTGACGGCTACATTGACCCGACCCGGACCGACCTGACTCCAGTCTCGGTTTGGACCAATGAGCACGGGTCGGGGATTGTTTATTTTAAAAACTTTTGTTTCCCCTTCCAATTTAGAAAAGTTACTTGTTAATTTGTTTGTTTATTAATAAATAATTAAGAATAAAATAAATATTTTTTTGAAAATAATTAATTTCTTTTTCAATTAAATAAATTAGTGAGAATGTTGAATAAAAGTATATTATTTGCTTATCTACTTATTATATTAATAAAAAAATTAATTCACCTCAATTAAATGTATGAATTTTTATTACGATTTTGATATATTAATACAGACAAAACGATTTTTTTATTAGTATCTAAAAATATATATACTAGAAGGCTAACAAACCATTGTGAGGATTTTGATATACTTATTTTACATATTTATTTCTGTCTTCAAGATATTATTTTACTTTTTAATTAAAAAAAATGTTTAAATTCCTTTCAATCAAAAGTCAAAACCAAGTAAAAAAATAAAGAAGCTGAAGAGAAATATTTTAAAAAGCCAAAATAACTTAATATGTCAAATTTATATTTACTTATAATCATCTGTTTTAAACCTTTTTATTGTCAATTTTTTAAATTCTTCTTCTTGTTAAGATAAATTCAAAAAGTAAAAAAAATAATACCAAAAATATCAAAAATACATAAATAAATCAATTCTTAACTTTTATCCTGAAAGGACCTGATGGTAGTGTTTGACATTATTAAAACTAGTAACCTGTAGATCATTACTTGTAACAGAAGTTGTAAGTGACTGAGTGTTTAGTACAAATTATAATTTGTAACTGAAATAAAAAAAAATAATTATAATTTATAATTAAAAGTAATAATAAAAAATTAAAAACTACTAACAATAACATTACCAAACAGTGTAACAGAGTCTCATATATTGAAACAGAGGAAATCAAAATAGTGAAACAAAGAATCTTATGCTAAGGCACAAGATCATCAATCAGAACTTTTCTTATCTTTTAAAAGTTTGTTGAAAATTCTATCGGATCATGTGAGCATTTCAAAATATAAAATTCTTAAAATAAATTTAGCGGCCATTAATATATTTTAAAAAGTAATATAAAATTTGCAAAAAAGAAAAAAACAAAAGCTTGTGTGCTTACATGAGATCCTCTATTCTAAAAATCCTCTAAGCCAAATCTTCAAGGAGTTTAAAAACTCTAGAATTGGTTTCTTGAAAACCAACTTACAAATGAAAAAAATCCACATTGCTTATAAACACATAAAATTAATATAAAAAACAAAAAAGAAAAAAGAAAAAACCCTTATTTTAATTGATGTGAAATACAATCATAAAAAACCACCATGCTCTGCAGCCAATGTCCCATCAGCCCTACTCTATCAACACTGACCCCCAATGGTAGCCTTTTTTTTTTTTTCTTTTGGTGACTTCACTAACTTCACTCACCTATCACTATTCGACAACTAAATTATCTTCATTCAACCTATAGATTACTCTTTCCCTGACTTCGACCACAGAGCAACAAATAATTCAATCTCATACTCAAATATCTTGCATTTAATTCCATACTTAGCATAGAGACTGCTCTAACACCAAATATTAAAAACTAGATCAAATTTTCTCCTAAAAACCAACTTACAAGGAGAGGGTGTGTAGATACATGAAAAACCCCATACTCTAACCAATATGGAACAATATCATAACAAGCAGTCTGGCACTTGATGCCCCTGAAACGCCACATTCCTCATTTCACACATAAATTGCCTGTTTCATCAATTTAAAATTTTCTACTTTAAATTTGATAATGAATCGACAACCATCAAGAATCATCACCAAGGAATTGAAACAAATGGGGGGCAATGGTAAGGGGATAAAGAACCTGTTAGTCGAGGCTTACAAATTTTGCTCAAACTATCATTTTACAAGGAGGGGCTTCCAACTATGATCCCCCGATTAGCAGGGTTTGCATTAGAAATGCAGCATCATTTCTTCATTGGCAATTCAGCAAATGCCTACTGTGCATTCTCTTTGCCCCAAACATCTCTCTCACTGATGCGCATCACGTCGCTTGAATCATCGTTCCTAGTTTGCTGAAGTTTCCGTCTTGACTTGTCATCAGAAGGGAGGCACGATAAAGAGAAATGGGATACAAAAATTACTCAGGAACTTGGAGAGATCAACAAGAAACTGGGACGTCTAATGGAGGTTGCAGGTTGTCAGAACCAGCAAGTAATGGGCTTTTCTGGAACTCATTTCTCAGCTGCCCACAAGCAGCGCTTGCATCGAGGCCTCGTGTTTGGCGCACGCTGACGGTTATTTTACGAGATTCTAGAGCAGCAGCAAATGCAAGCACCTAGCAAAGATATCACAATCGAATAATTCAGTCGCAATTAAATGGTTGGAGAGGGAAATATCGATAAATTGTTGACAGAAAGGTAAAACCTATGGTACCTAGCATGTGGATCATTCCTGCACGAGGATCGAGAACAAAACCGTGGTATGCCGCATGCTGTTACTTGTGATACGATAGCAGTAGGCTTTTTCAAGTTACGTTCTATAGTGTACTTCAAGCAATTAACATACAATAAAATAGAGTATCATTTTCCAAATTATCGGTATAAAACACATTTTCAAAAGCATGATATCTAGTTCTTATCATTTTGTCTTGCCAAAGCTCCACCCTCTATATTTTCAGCTTATTACAATTATTTTTCTTCCCCTAAGCTTAATGTTATTGAAATAAATAGGAAAGAATTAGTAAATTGCTTTGGAAAGTTGGATCCACTGTTTTGGAACTAAAATGTACCATGTTTCGAAACATGCATCCCAAAAACGTAACTCAATATAGTTTGTGTTTTCTGGTAACATATGGTAAAACAGATGGTTTAAAGCAGAAAGGAAAAAATGGCAAAGAATATATAAACCTTATCCTAATATTACAGGTTGATGCAAAAGAGAAATTGAGATATGAACATACTGCTTTTTTATATGGGCGCCCGTACTCGGAGCCTTCAATTGAATTGAAATGTATCACATTCACACGATAACATCATCATAAACAAATGAGGTTTTCTTTGCCTATAATTCCCCCACCCCACCCCACCCCCAAAAAAAGGGAAAGAAAGAAAAAACCTACTGAGGGGGAAATGCTTTTCCTTTGTTTCTCCGGTAGTGGCAATGGGTGTGAAGATGGTCGGTTTAAATTTATTCCGACTATGCTCTGTGGTTTGAACTTTGGACCTGCTATTTGGAGGCAGGATGATGAAACATTGCCTTTTTGTGTGTGTTGGGGGGTTGGCAGCTCTGGTTGATGCTTTGTTTGCATTTTACTTTAATGGTTGGAGACTCTTTGCAATTGATGCTTTTCTTTTTCTTTCTTTTTTTCTTTTTTTTTTTTTGCTTCTTTCATTCCTACTTCAATTAGTGTATTGAGGTTTCTGTTGGTTGAATTTGCATTCGTTAAATTTCCTTTTCGGGAAAGTTGCATCCGACGAGTCTGGCAAAGCACGACCACACTGGAGACATAGTAAGTTGTGACAAGGTAGTTCAAGATACCAAAATTTCCTTTTATCTATTTCTTGTGCATCCAGTTGTGAATCAGTTGCTCTTTCTGTTTCTATCTATAGAAGCCTAAATTTACTTATTTACTTATTTATCCCCAGTTCGCATCTTCCAGATGGAAACTGCAACTGCAGCTGGAATTCTTATTGGTCAAAACGAAATATAAGAAGTGTTTGGTGCATCTCTAAATCCCTTTGAAATTGTGCAATTCAGAGTTTTTACTATCGACAACATCGTTATCTTAAGTATTGGTAGTTCGTTGCCCTAATCATCTACTTGAACCATTAAATCCTTTTGTGGTAAACACATTCCCTATTCCTCTGCACCTCTATCTTGAACCTGAACCTTGTCTTCTGCTAGTTGAGACCTCTGCATGCAGTGTAGAAGCTGTCATGCAATATCGATGATGGATCATAGATCGATGATCGTACATCACTCATCTGTTTAATTATTGGATAATTTACTAGACTAGAAGCCTCCCCTCCTTTCTTAATACAGCCCCTGGATCAAGGATTCTAGAGAGATTTAGCTTACATTTGGTCTAGCTTGCCCTCCTTGTTTAGTACAGCAATTGGATCAAGGATTCATAGAGAGATTTCAGTATTAGCATTTTCTGGAGACATAGGGTAAAACAGATGGTTCAAAGAAGAAAGGAAAAAATGGCAAAGAATATATAAACCTTAACTGAATATAATGGGTTGATGCAAAAAATTGAGAATATGAACTTACTGCTTTTTTATATGGGCGTTGGTATTCAGAGCCTTCAATTGGATTGAAAGGTATCAGGTTCACATGATAGCCACGTCCCCACTCATGGAGTAGTTCTGCTAGTTCTATTGCGTGCTCTACTGCATCATTAACTCCGGCTGTCAATGAAAATCACATCATTCTTATGTTGTTCAGATGATGGAGAAATTACAGAAGGGGGAAACGTTTTAGGTACGAAATTAAAATACCTAGAAGGGTGTACTCAAAAGATACCCGTCGACCGGTCTCAAGGAAGTAATCTCTACAATCCTTCATGATTGCACCCAGCGGATAGGATTTTGCACTAGGCACAATTCTTTCCCTAAGTTTCTGGTTTGGAGCATGTAAGCTGATGTACATGAAAGGGATAGAAAGAGAGATAAATCAATAAACAAAGGAACTGATGGAAACTAAAAGAAAAACAAAGAAACACTGGAGAAAATGCTCATTACTGATGAGTTTGAGATAATACTGTGGAAGGGTACTTCTTGGGTTATTTTGTTTCTTGTGTTTTGGGTCGATGGTACTTTAGCCTTTTGGTTATAACCTAAGGAGCATAGACACTTCTACGATGGTAGTGTGTCGTGTCGGACACGTACTCTCTAGACACTTTTTGGATATTTCTAAATTCATATTCAATATTTTTTAAACGTGTATTAATTAAGAAATTAAATTTATAATGCCATACACTTTTTCGTAACTTGGCGAACAATTCAATGACACTTCTTGAACTCTCTGAACACGTTTTATGTGATGAATTTCTTCATGGTAATAATGTTTTGCATTCTTTAAAACGCAAATTATGCACATTCAATAAGAAGAAATATAAGATTTGTTAATTTTATTAGTAATATGTTGTATATTTTTAATTGTCATTGAATAAATTATTTATATATTTGAAATATAATAAATATATAAAAATGTAAAATGTTAACATGTCCCAGACGTGTCGTGTCTTGTATTTTTTGAAATTGACATGTCGGCGTGTCCGTGTTGTGTCCGTGTCGTAACGCATGTGATCTATGCTACTTATGTTATAAGGGTTAGCCTATATAACCTCTTTTAGCCATGTAATATTGATTAACTTGTAATTCTTTTACCTTTAGTTAACCTATCAATTACACCTCCTAAAGATTACATAACATGGATAGAGTAGGGCAACAGGGACATCTTATTAGAATTAACTTATTGTATCTTTTTGAGGGACATTATTATATAATATATATTGGCTTATTAGTAGCACATGGATTCCTTTACTTCTGTGGAAAACTGAAATTTGGTTTACGCCACTTCCATGAAGTCATGTGCCAAATATTTCTTACAGAAAGAAAGAGGTGATTCAGGATCTCCCTCCCCCACTCTTTGTGGACTCTCCAATGACAAATTGAAAGCAGTTGTCGCCTCAAAGTATCAAGCTACCAGATTTAACATTAAATCGACCAAAATAACTTTAAAAACTAGAAAAAGGAAGCTAAATTATTCAAACAAGTTTACATAACTTGGATCCAAGTAACGATACCTGACAGCCAATGTAGACTGAAGTTTGTAAGAAGCTAGCTTTTTGATTGTGTTGGGAACCCCAACAGTTGATATTGTCATCATTCTTTGCCCAATTCGCACATCCTTAGAAAAGGCAACGAGGAAGAAGAACACATCATGAGGTGAGGTTCATAACCCAAGAGCTAATAATAATTACACCATCTAAGTAACTGGTTAAAGATGAACTGCATCAACTAAGAATTATGCTAAACACCAATGGAGTAATTACCAATTTGTAAATCAAGACACCTGGGATAATTTCACGAAAACCAGCTTTGGCAATACCGTGACAGAAAGAAATTTTAAATGTGGAATCACTGGTGCTGATCTCAAATTTAAGTGACAACATAAAATTATCAGTATCGAGAGAATCAAAAGAAAGATTATCAATCAATATTCAATAAAGATGTTACATCCAAGAAATTATTATAGCAATTTTGTTTATGTAATTCTCAAAACAATAGTCTTAATAGATTATAATTGCGGAACTGATAGTCATTCATGGAAACAATGGTTGACCAAGTTACAGAAATTGGTCAAAGTTCATTGCCAAAAATGAAATTATTGCACTTAAAAGGGGGTTAAGAAAAGGTTCAGCAACTACATGAAGTGCATGGAAGAGTAGTAAATGCACCTTATTCAAGCATTGGTGTGCTTCAAGAACTGCTTTCAGGTTCAGCATAGGCTCACCCATTCCCATAAACACTATGTTTTTAACCCTATGCTTGAAAATCTCCTCTATTGCCAAGACCTGCATATGGAAATGTTGAATCACAAAAAGAAAAAGAAAAACCTTTGATAAATCAATGTTGAACCACAACATCTTAGCGAGATATTGTTGTGATCCTAAAAGCCTGATGGTAAAACTTAAAAATCGAGTTATTCAGCCGAGTTCACCTAAAAACACTTCTGTTTGAAAGCAAAAACAAACTATATGTGGTGTAAATAATGCTTCTATGAAGTAAGGAAAACTCAACTTCAAGACCTAAGGAGAGACACATAAACATAAAGCTAGACCTAGCTTTCTTTACACTCAAGGGAGTATCTTATCTCCATCAAACATTAGCAGGTTGGTTTTCTTTACTTATCAATATATATATATATATATATATATATATAGCAAGTTGGTTTTCCAGTTGGTGTAAATGTCAAGCTATTCAACAATCCTCCTTTATGGGCTCTAGAAATGAACATAGAAAATGTAACGTAAACCTGCTCAACAATCTCATGCCTCTGAAGGTTCCTTGAAAATCCACCCTTCCCGGTGGCACAAAATGAGCAGCGCAATGGACAGCCTACCTAAATATGACAAACAAAAGGGAGGAAAAGCACATCATTGAAAACATAACTTAAAAATCACATCAAAAAGTTCCCATGTCAGCGTAAGAGCCATCCAGCAAAAAATTTGTGCTTGGTTAATTCTATGGTTAGAGGATCACCTGTGATGAAACACATGCAGTAAGTCGAACTGAACCTTTATCATCTTCAACTGGTATACCAACGGTTTCAACCAATCTGTTGTCCTCCAGTTTTATTAATAACTGCGCAGTCAATGGAGGAGCAGGAAAAAAATTCAATCCCATAGAAAACCATGACCCCAAGGAAAAAAAATAACGAGGGAGGGAGAAGTTTTTCTACACAGATTCATGTAAATGAGAGGTTGGAAATAAAGTATATCCATGTACTAGACCATTCAATATGAATAATGCTAAACAAACAGAGTTTTTATCCTTACATTTGAAGCAAAGGCACCGACCATTTTGACTCATAATTTCAAAAATGCAGCTTCCACATCATTCTGGATGGATTTCTTGTATAAAATTTCTGCTTGTGTACAATATTCCTTCAAATATATACATACAAACTCCTTCTCAAATACTTTTTAGCACTCCGAAAAATTAGTTTCATAAATAATACTGAGCAAGTAATCTTACTCCATCTTTTTAACATCCTATTTTTCCTTTTCCGGAGTCATGGGGAGTTAAATTTGTCAATAGCCTAGTGAGGAATCTACATTACCCTTAGTCAAATTGTCCTCCAAATTTAACAAAACCTTGGCACCAAAGGTGAATGCCCATTGTCTATTTCTATAACAATTTGCAGTTGTTCTTTGTCAAAAGTTAGTAATTATACAATTGATTCCAATTTCCAATGCTTGTATAAAACCCAAATAAATTTACCATGACATAAATACTTGGAACTTTTAATTCGAAGGGATTATACAACACAAGATCATTAAAACTGAATCGAAAGCTCCTACCTTGACAGTGCCATCAGCTGCAGTGACCATACGATGGATGGGTGATCTTCCAACCTTCCATCCAGCTTCCTGAAGATCATTTCTAAATGCCTGAGGCACTGTTCACCAAAAGTCACAACACGCTTGATTGAAGTTCTCAACAAACAAATCAAAATCCAAAGAGAGTAACAGAGAGCACTCACAGTGACTGAAGTCCTGAATTTCTTTGACCTTCCTCTTGTACAGGAGATGATGAAGTTGTTTCCCTCTATACTTTTCCTACAATTATTCCACCATCAAACAATGAAAAGTTATTCTTTTTAGCCCGTCTGATATCTTAAAAAAGTCCGCTTTTTCTTGCAATAATAAAAAATAAAACAAAAACAAAAACCTTTTAAGTGAGTATATTTGGCATTTATCAAAAGTGTGCAACTTTTTTTTCACATCTTTGTATAAGAAAAAAAAATCTATACATATTCTAAACAGTATCCTTTTTAAGTAAAATAATTATAATAAAATTAATTTAAAATATAATAATATTTTTATTTTATAAATATAATTATAAGTATTTGATAAAATTACAATTTGTAACTAAAATAAAAAAAATAACTATAACTTATAACAAAAATTATGAGTGCTTACAAAAATTTATAACTTATAATTAAAATTAATAGCAAAAAACTAAAAATTATCCGTAGTAACTTTGTCAAACACCTAGCATTCTAAACATTACCATTTAAAAACCGACATTTTAACAAAAAATTAAAATATACTCTCCTCTACTAACAAAACAAAATATTTGTATTCCAAAACATTATAGCTTAAAAATAAAAAATAAAATTATATTCAACATTTTAACAAAAAAATAAGAAAAAAAAACTATTTAAACAAATTATCCTAAACAATTTAACTTTTGTTTCACATTTTTTTTTTCTTTTTTTTTTTAAAACTAAATCTCTTAAGCTTAGCAGACATCCCTCGAAGGGGCTTAATTTTGCTGAAATTTCTCAGCATCCAAACGGAGCATAACTCAGACAAATTTCATATTCTAGGGTCTTACCTGACCAAGGTCGACAGCGAGTTGTTGAAGCTCTTGCTCCGACATGCCGAGGAGCACGTGCGAGTCACCTTGCGGTACTTTCTTGAGAGAGGAGGGGATTGCAACAGTACGCGAAGGGATAGTAAGGGAGCGAGACCTTACCGCACGTGCGAGCAGCACGGAACACACGTGCTGAAGTAACGCCATTGGAGGTAGCGACCAGAGCGCTGCTGTGCAGAGAAAACGAAGGCGAAGAAGAGCACCAAAACCTCACCGGAGCCGAATGAAAGCCATTTCCCATTTATTCTCCGCCTTCAGATGACCGTAATACCTAAAAACAAAAAGATAATTTTGTGCGTTTTTTTTAAATTTTTTATTTTTAAATTAATTTTTTTTATTTTCCAAATAGTGTCAGATGAGAGATTTAAAAATATTTCCTCAGGTCTAGGTGTAATTTCAGCCCAATTCGGCCGTGAACCCAACGGGTGAAACTCGGCCTGAACCCGGTGGATTCTTATCAAATTTTTGCACTGGATCGGATTTTTTGACAAAGAGATCAGCCTAGACACTAGGTGCTACGGGCTCGCGCTTAAGCTCGCCCTCAGACTAGGGGCTCGCGCTTAAGCTCGCCCTCAGACTTTTGAGCGGGCTTTGGGCTGGCTTAATCGACCTGGCTCATTTTTTTTAATTTTTTAATTTTTTTTTTAAATTATTATATTATAAAATTAAGTTTATTATTATAAGTTTATATAAGTTTATATAAAAATAAGTTTATATAAGTTTATTATATAAAATTAAGTTTATTATTATATAAGTTTATAATAAGATCATATAAAAATAAGTTTATAAATTTATTATTATA
>JAOTRH010000025.1:14151169-14183205 GCA_034768845.1 Heliamphora exappendiculata | reverse complement strand
ATAAATTAATAAATTAAATTTTATGTTTTTATGTTACTTATTTTTGTATTTAGTAATTTTATATTTTTTAATTAAAAATTTTTAAATAAAATTTTGTAATTAAAAATAACTAAAAAAATTAAAAACACTGTTTCAACAGTTTTCGTTAACTTTTGAACGTAAATGTTACAAAAATAAAAATTTAAAATAGTGCAGTGATATTTCAAAAAATAAATAGAATGTCAGTATTATTATCCTTAAATACATGTAGTGTAAGTGTAATTTATCATATTTTAAATTAGGTTAGTGTAAGTTTTAATTCTTGACCAAAAAAAAAAACTTAAACCTACTCAAAATTATTTTAAGTAATAGATTTTTAATTTGTAATTTTTAATTGAGACTCTAATTATACAAAAATAAGCTGTTAACTTTTTTAATTTGCAACAATTTAAAATGGAAAGTTTTAACCTTAAGTTGGGTTACTCAAAATTTGAGTAGTAAAATGAGAAATATGAAAGGAATGGAGGAGATTGATGAGAGACTTAATAGATACTAACCTCGGGCCACGCTGCTCATGTGCTCTTGGCTCTTATATCGAATCAGAACATACGGATCTATCCCGCCAACTAACACCGCATTAAAACCCACAAGAAAAAAAAAATCAATGAATAATTCATTAAAAAAATCAAATAAATAAAAGTGAAAAAAGGCCATGTTTGGGCTAAATTAGGAAGATTTTGTTCTTTTTTAACCATTTAACTATAATTTTTTATTTTTCAAATTATCTTGACGAGATAACCAAAAAAAAATTTTAAGAAAATAATCAAATGATGAAAAATTCACTAAGGTCGAGTTTGAAATTGCTGAAACTAGTAACATATAAATTATAATTTGTAACATAAGTTGTAAGTGTTTAATAAAAATTGTAACTTATACTTAAAATAGAAAAAAATATAATTATAACTTTGTATCAAAAGTTGTAGGTGTTTAAAATAAATTATAATTTATAACTAAATTTAATAACAGAAAGTCAAAAACTAATACTATTAATTTTGCCAAACACTCTTTGAAATAAAAAATAGACAACATAAATTTAATATTTTGATTTAAAAATTATTTTCCTAACCCGCCACAATTGAACTTTGACCCATTCAATCATGCAACACGGTGGCGATATTGAACAATGGAGATTGGGCATTCAGCGACGCTTCATTCATACATACATACATACATACATACATACATATATGTATGTGCCTGAACCAGTGCATCGGGAAATGAGAGCAAGAAGAAGAAAAAGGTGAGAGAAGAGATCAAACCAAAAGAAGAAAACTCAGAAATCAGGGTGAAGGTGTTATATATATATATATATATATATATATATATATATATATATATATATTACACACACACATATGATATAGATACAATGATTTTTGATGAAGAAATACTAAAGAAGACCGAGGAAATTGTATAGCAAAAGATACGTACAAAATAATTCGTTGTTTTTGAGACCTCGCGCATTGACGAGCAGAACCTCCATGATCCCAATCGTCATTTCTCTCTCTCTTTCTCTCTGTGGAAAGTAGACTTTTTATAGAGCCGTTGTAAAAGCACAACACGTTTATAATTTATATGACATGATGGTTGAAACGTATCAGAAAGTGATTCTTAATCCTTAGTTTAATCAACAGGTGGGGTATAAGAGCAATATTCGTGAGTAAGTTTCTCATGTGCTCTAATTTTATAATTATTAATATATTTAGTTGAATTTATTTTATTATTATTATTTTATTTAATATATAAAAAAGAATTATTTGGTAATTTCAATGGAACACTTCAACAACATTGAATAATTCAATTGTTCGGTATATAGGGGCGGAGTTGGATTCTTTTGCTTGGAGTAAATAGTTAAAATTATAAGTGTAATATCTTTATTTAATATTAATAAAAATAATTAAATTAAAGTGTTATTTAAAGTTTTTTTTCTTAAAATATCTCTTTTATAAAGAAAGAATTCATGAAAAAATTTACCAATAGACAAAGTATATTATTAAATACACAATTATAATCACAAAAATTAAAAATTCAAATAAAGATTTTATAAAAAAAATAAAAATAAAAGAATTATAATTATAGTCTTAATTCTAAAAAATCGTAACTATAATACACCATCAAAAAAATTGGTAAACAAAACAAAAGGAGGTTGAGACGATTATAATTTAAAGATAAAGAAAACAAATTTAAATTTAGAGGGGCACAACTATAATTAAAAGGAGTAAGATTATAATTTGGAAGGGTAAGATAAAAAATTAAAATGTCATAACTAAAAATTTAAAAACTACAGTGGGGGTATTTACTCTCTCCAGTCCCTTCTTGCCTCCACCCATGTTGAGAGCTCACATTCACTGTTTCTAAAATTATTTATTTATATATTTTAATGTATTGAATACTGTTATAACATGTAAAGATTTTGAATTACAAAAATCTCTAAACAAATTCAATGATTCTCAATATATTAGAATGAAAAATATAATTTTTAGAACATATGATCATTTATTGTGTAGTGATACTATAGTGTGTCACATTAACTAATCAATTAACGTGATTAGATACACCTTAAATATAATTTATTTTATAAATTTAAATTTTTAAATATAAAAACATATTAAATAATTTTTAATAAACTCACCTCACTCTCTTAATATCCCTAATAATTGTTATTATGATTACTCTTAATTTTAATAAGAAAACAACGATAAAGATTATATATATATATATAACTGTATAAACTTAATAATATTTTTGGGAGTGTATGCATACATATATAACAAAAATATATTTTTATATGCTGACTTTTTTTTTAATGAAAGATAAGTTAAATTTGAAATGAAAAAAAAAAGATAAAAATAAATTTAAAAAAAAAATTACAGAAACACTCTCTACACTATTCGCGAATATCACTATTCGCGAATATCACTTAACTCTCTGAACTAAAAGCCCGTTCAAATTGACTCTTATACTCTTATACTATTTTTTTTTTTTTCTGCTTTTCAAAAAATTGTTTTCTGAAAATAATAAAAATGTATTTATTAACAATTTTTATAAAAATGTTTTCAGAAAAATGAGTTAAAAACGAGCATCAAAACAAGAAAATTCAAAAAAGATTAAAAGTTGTTTTCAGAATTCTCGCCCAACCTTTCCCACAGGTTTCTTATAACCTCCCTCCCCCTAATTTCCCTCTACTCCCGAATGGCAACGGGCTGTCCCCGACGAACTCTTCTCTCACCATCGCAGTTGTCGATGGGAGATCGTCAGTTGCCGACGGGCTCTGTTCTCACCATTGCCGGTCGCCGATGGGCTCTTCTCTCACCGAAGCAGCTCACGACCGCCATTGATAAACCAAGAACCTGTGACAAGAAGAGACCCTTGATGAATCGAAACTCGAATCAATCGTATACTGGTTGAATCTGAAGAGTGGAGACGGTAGTTGATACTAGTTTTTAGATCAAGCACCAATTCAACGAAGGCCATTTTTTTCACCACCTCTCTCTAAACCCATTTTCTTCACCAATAAGTCAAATTGAGCACCGATTCGTTGATGGCCAGTCCATCCTGTTGGGAAATCCATGCCGATAAAGATTGACGATGGCCTCAAGCTTGTGACAGCACAAGGCCGAAGAAGAAGCCAAATCGAGCACCAATCCATGAAATGTGTTCACTGATTGGAACTCTTAGAGTTAACCGAACATGAATATATTTTTGACAACCAAATGTAATATCTCTTTACAAAATATAAAATATTATGAATATATATTTTTAAAATATTTTTTAAACATAATTTTTGAAGAATGCAACCAAACAAAGCGGAGCATGTTGCCAATCAGGCCCTAACAATAAATTTCAACAATTTTTTAAAAATATCAATTCAAATTTTCAACAATTTTTATATATTGCTTTTTATATAATTTGAAAAGCTCCGAAGACTAGCTAAATTTAATGTCAAGAAAACAGGGTCAAGGTGCCCGCTGGGCCTAAAAGGGTAGTGAGATCCTGCAAGGCAATACGATGTCATTTTGGCATTATTTTTAAATTTTTATTAAAGTAAAACGACGTATTGATAATAGGTTAAATAAAACAAGAAAAAGACCAATGCAGCTCATTGTTGTTCGAGTAGGCTATGAAATAAAAGGCGAACAGCAGCGGCAAAACGTTCACACATCCATCATTGTCCACCACTATAACTTACCAGCCTCTGTCAAGTACCGCCACTCAGCCACCATTCACTACCATCACAACCACCGTTGCATCCACTTGTGTGCTGTGGAAGGAAAAAAGGAAACAGCGACACCATCCCTCATACTTGGTCAACCTCCCATCATTACTACATGTATTTTTTTTTGGTTAAAATACATCTATCACTCCCACTCATTTTCGGAATCATAGGTTGAAATAACCCTAATTTGGTTTGTTCTTGCTCACATAAATGAAAATGAAAATTAGAAAAGCACTCACAAATGAAGAAAATGAAACAGAACTAAAAAAATCTACATCCACATCTCATGGAAAAATATTTATTTGGTTCAGGGAATTAAGAACAATACTTATTTGGAATTTATTCAACATCAACTGGTTCAGTGGGGATGAGGTCGGTCAAATTTTATGTAAGATTCAAATGCCAACTACGGGACTTTGTTGACAGGGAATGATAAGCGAAGTTGAAAACTAGGCTTCTTTTTTTTTTTGGTTTATTTCAATTAAAACAACAGCCGTATCGTCTTGCAGCATCTAGCTTCCCTTAAAGGAACAACAGTCACCCAAAACCCCCAAGAAAAGAATAGCTAAAATACAAAATCTCTTAGAGAATCTGTTGAAGCTTTGGAGTGGTGTTTGGCATTGCTTAAATTAATAATTTATAAATTATAATTTATACCAAAGATTGTAAATATTTAAAAAAATTATAATTTGTAACTAAAATAGAAAAAAAATTATAAATTATAACAAAAATTGTAAATGTTTAAAAAAATTTATAACTTATAACTAAAATTAATACAAAAAAGCTAAAAGCTACTTGCAATCATTTTGACAAACACATGTGAGTATGATACAAACTAGCAAAAATAACTAACAAATTGAAATTACCTTAGCTTGTGCGAGTACCACTAAGTAACAATTTAGATGACACAGAAATCTTAAATTTTGTTCTTGCTAATTCTTGAGTTTAAAATAATATTGACCCCATATGCAACATTCTTGAATCGGCCATGGTCACCACCCATATGATGTTTGAATCTAAACTTCCTAATTTCCTATTCCCATTATTATTACAAAAGAAACAAAGAAATGCGATTCTTGCAATCCCCTCTTACACAAATAATAAACTTCTTTTTCTGGATAAAATTACAAATTTCTCTCAAATCAAATACACTCAAAAATTTGTCATTAACGTTCAAAAACATAATTTTTAATGCACACTAGAATTTTAATTTTAGTGTGTATGAGAGAATATCATTTCTCATGGGAGACTATAAATCCGTAAATAAGTTAATCTTGAGTAAATTGTCAAGATGACATACCTTAAAATCCCTGAAAGCAAATATCACCCACCTTGTGATGACATCCCGGAAAAGCCGCTTTTAGGAAGGAGACCAACCATCTAATTGAAAAGGTCTTCCAATGATATTTCTCTAGTGCCTTAATGCCTTTACAGCTCCTGTGCTTTCTGAAGATATTCCTCTCACTTAAGACCTTACTCATTATAAAAGTATCAAGCAGTATCAAATTATTCAAATCTCAAATCCAACAAGATTGACGGTTTAATGAGGCACGCGCACGATCATTGATCTATTATATATAACAGAAGAACATGTCTCAACTAACAGGACGGTTCATGATAGAGGTTAAGAGACCTAGGCTCTGTTCATCAGTTGGAACACGAGGCTATGATCGATAGATAAAAGTATATGATTATATTAGAACACTAAATAACTACCAAACAAAAATAAAATTCAAACCATATGGTTTCATAGGGATTTAAAGATGCACCATACATTTCCACATCTTCCCTTTCAGACCACCAAGAAACCCAGCTACAGTTGCAATATCTCCATCTGTAAAAAAAAAAAAACTAAATAATATTTATATTCGAGTGATAAAGAAATTGAGAATGCATTATTCACAACTGGATACAATAGTAATAAATAAATGAAATGAAATGTACGCCTCAGAGTTTACCTTGCCTTTTGCTTATCTGCTGCGCCTGGGTGGAAAATCAGCAGACCTAGATCTAGATCCAGAAGGCGATCTTGATGCTCGTCCCCGTGATGACCTTCGACGTGCTCGTTCTTCATCAGACTCATATGTAGCTTTCCTATAAAGGTATCTATATATAATAATTGCATACAAAAACAAATACAAAGGAAACTAAAAGCATACGCGAGACCAAACCAGGAAGCATTCTTAGATTGAAGTTAATTTGCCAAGCACCCACTGCAACTACCAAGGAAATAGAGGAAAGAGCAATGCCCTTCATAGAACAAAGTTCTTTTCTTGTAAATTACAGTAATAATCCTCTTAACACTTTCTGAAAACTTCAGGAACACCCTCAACCTTATTTAAAATATTAACAGACACCATCGTTAGGGGTTGCCAAATGCCCTTAATTGAGCCTTTGATTTCACTTTTTTTTCCTGTAGTTAAATAGGATAAATTATACTTGACACCGAAGGTTTCTAAGTCATGATCTTTTTGGGTATGTCATGATCTTACATTTTGACATTTCAAATATCAAATTACCGACATCACTATCTTCCATTAGGTTTATTAACGTTTACCCTAAGGGCTGGATATTATCAACAAATGTTAAGGGTTATTTGTAAGAGAAAAAACGAGTGCCCCGGCATTGCCAGAATCCTCGGGCGATGTTAAGTATAATTTACCTTATTTTTGGTTGGGAGGGGGTGCGGTTGGCAAACATCATTGAACTCATAAGGATAACCAAATCATCATGATGCTTAATCCCAATTCAAAATCAATGCTTTTCATCCTCTACTACTATATAGCTTTAGGATGCTACAGATTTCACAAGTAATACTGATGTCACAACTCACATCCAGTACAGAGAACAAGATTTATATTAGAGATGAGAGATGGCACACAACTTCGGGATTTACAAATTAAGTATCTCAAAATGCGAACATAACCGAATTCTTGATAATATTGATAGATCTACGTGCTATAGGTGAACTCATGGTGGTGCTACTTCCACTTACTCTTCGTACCCATTGCCATTTTGATCAGCACTATTCTCATAACCCGGAGAATATGACCTGCGACCGCGGTAGCTATCTCGCTCTTTAGATGTTTCTCTTGGTGATCTTGGGTGGTCTGTATTCCTTCTATTTGGAGAAATGGAGTAGTCAGCTCGACGTCTTGGAGCAGGAGAATAGGACCTGACATCAACAAAATGCAAGTTTGTTCATCTGATTCAGTGGCATTTAAATAAGATATCAGTAGCCTGTAGGCACAAGATCTTACCTTGAACGATGACGACTTTGAGAACCAGAAGGGTAATGTGGGGAACGGGAATGTGATACTGAACGAGACCGAGATCGTCCTAAAGCATATCAGATGCAGAACAAAATTAAATTAATGAATGGGTACTGATTCCCATATACAAACATACCCCCATATCTCATTCAGCTAAACATTAATTTACGCTCAGTTTGTCTCCACAGAAAACCTTTTCCTTGGTAAAACAATTCTAAGAAAAATATTTTTGAAAATAGTTTTTTGTGGAAAAAGTTTTCCTATTTTGGTTGTAACTCTGAAAATGATAGTGCTAGTTGTTGTCGTAGTATTAGTATAGGTGGTGACGCAGGGTCCGAGATGAACACAAGGGGATCGGGTGCTCATAGGGGCAACTGCCACCCCAAAGATTTGGAGGAAAAAAAAAACTTCTATTGTAGTAGTATTTGGTTTGCACATTTTCCAATTGTATAGGTTCGTTACTCTTAAGATTTTTGAAAGATTACACGCCTTCCTAAGATTTTTTTACAGAAATTAAGATTTAACCACGTTTAATTTAGTTCAAATAATGATATTTTAGAATCTTGCATCCGTCCGTGGGGAGAGTGGTGTGGTGATAGTGGTGGAGGTAGGGTGGCGGTGAGGTTGTGGCAGCAGTGGTGATAGCAGTAACGATGGTGTGGCAATGGTGTGCTGGAATGTGGTGGCAGTGGTGATGGGGTGTTAGTAGTGGTGTTGAAGTGATGGTAGTAGTGCGGTAGTGGTATGTCTCATTATGCATATAAAACCTTCACCACCTCAAAAAACGAAAAAGGATTTCTACCAAAACTAACAATTTTTTTTAATCATGGAAACACTTTTTGTTAACTTCCAGTTTTCATAGAACCAAATACCAGCAAATGTAGAAGATATTTTTCCAAAATAAACGGAGCGTTAAATATATCAAGAACGCAAAGGAAGCTGCTTAATTCATACATTGGTACAACTCATAATTCACCTCTGCCAGTGTTCAATATATTGGCTGTAGTGATGTTAATTGTAGTTACATTCATAAGTAGCTTGGTTTTCCAAACTATTTGATGACACAAACTACTATTCTAATCAAGATTACTTTAATTGACAGCTTGGGATTTGTCAAAGATAAATTACAGTATTTACCTTCACATCCTATGTCTCAAGTTCAAAACTAATCATACAATAACAAATATCCACGAATCAAATTCCCCGACTGACCCCAAATTTTAAAGGTAAAAGAATGCACCCACGTTCACAGGAAAGAAGACGGCAGGAAACTCCAAACTTAAAACTGTTGGCGTGCAGCCTCACCAGCTCAGTTAGCAGACATCTTCAGACAAATGATGCCCCAGAGGAAACGAAAGCCATCACAAATAAAAAAATCCAATAGGAACAACAAAACTAGTTTGGAATAGCAACGAATGGAGTGGTAACAGCGAGCCATCTCGTACAATGGTGCTGTACAATACAGAAAGCAGTTTCTCATTTGCAAGTACAACAAAGCTAGTTTGGAATAGCAAAGAGGTAACAGCGAGCCATCTAGTACAATGGTGCTGTACAATACAGAAAGCAGTTTCTCATTTGCAAGTGCAACAAATCTAGTTTGGAATAGCAAAGAGGTAACAGCGAGCCATCTAGTACAATCTCTCTCTCTCTCTCTCTGAGTTATATATTTCAATACATTTTATTTATTTTTATTTTATTTATAGCATTGCAAATGTGTGCCTGCTGAACAACTGAAATGTATGATACAACATACCATAATGGGATTGCCGACCTCCATATCCTGATGATGATCCTCTGTATATTTAAAGTAGACCATAGGAATGTCAGAAATGAGCATGGATCCTCTGAGATATATGTGGTGCAGTTACTCCAAATTAAAAAAAAAAAAAAAAACATAGATATTACCTGATCCTAGATCTTCGGCGCATCTCTTCAGGTCTTTTCCTTGTCTCTGCAGCAACCACTACAGATATCACCCTCCCAGCAAAAATCTGTCTATTCATATGATACTGAGCCTCTGCTGCATCATAAGGGTCCACAAATTGCACAAACGCAAAGCCACGAGGTTCCCTGCATGGGAGAGAAATGAAAGCTTTATCACAATCGCTCAAGTTCACATATCAGCAATCCCCTATTGTGGAAGATCATTTATCAAAAATATAGAGTTAAGTACTGCAACAATGTCATTACTTTGTTTAACTTTGTCCAGATACGTAACTACCAGCTTCAGCACACTTCTATACCGAAATGGAAACAGAATATGCATAAAATTAGCTAAGAATCCAAGCTTAGTGGCTGACCTTTCTTCAATAGTCAAGTATGAAAGGAAACTTCAAAAGATGCAACTTGAAAAATTCTTCGCATTGCTCGTAAATATGAGGCACTTCAAATCAACCGTGTCACAAAGTTAAAAATCTTCTCATGTAGTCTTCAATTGTTCGACAAACAACCATCCTCTTCATCAAACTTCTATTTATTGTGTAATTATGTAATTTCTCTTCATAATTCTTCATTTGGAACATTACTCTAGCATCCTTGGGGGGGCAAAGATGTTAAGCAAAGTTAAACAGTAGGTCTTCAGCAAATGTGGGGCTTGGGCTTGTTTTAACTTCAAACCAACAGACCCCTGACAAACCAGTTCAAAGCATAACTAACCATGAAAAGGATAAAACCTTGAATTAATAGTTCAAAATATAACACAGCACACCTTTCGATACCTTACATTACAATATCCTAGTAACCGTGAGGTGGACGCCAAGTAGAAACTGAGATGCATGAAAACTACAAGATTAACACTTTCAACCCTTGTGCTTGAAAGTTCAAAAACCATGCCACACAGGTAAAAGAAAAACTGGTATCATTCTTACGAGGAAAATAAGTAGATTGCTAGAAAATCATGAGAACCACCAAAATAGAAGAAATTTCAATTTGTTATGAAAATCAAAACTTATGTGACATAACACCTTATTTTCCAACTTTCAAGTTGTTAAAAAGAGCCATATACTTCTGCAGAGAAATAAGCATCAGCATGTTGAATCCGCCAATTCAGACCAGCAAACCAAGTAACCAATCAAAGAAACCGGAATGGCACGCTTAGAAGCACTAACAGTTAAGAGGAGAATTATTTAGTCACAATGGCATAGATATGTATGCAACTTGAAGAAATCTACTCAAGAAAAAAGTTTCCAAGGAACAAGCCACGAGCTAGATGAAATAATCAAGGCAGATTTTGAAACATCTTTTATCAAGATTTTGCAAGGGTAAAGGCAAAGCCGTCGAAGCATCAATTTGATTAGAATACTAGCTCCAACTCAGTTAAAAGACACACAACAAAGATTGACTACAGATCTCAGGTCAAACTCGAACTCAAGCAAAGTTCTTCCAACCCAAGCTTGATATCCCAATAATAGCTTTGCTCAGCTTGCCTTGTTTGCACCCTCCAATACCATTAAACAAAAATAAAACCAAAAATGAATTTATTTTACAGATGGTTATAATATGAAATATGAATTTAAAATAGGGTTTTCCCAAAATATCAACTATTAGTGGAAACACTCACCCTGTGTAATAGTCCTTTGGAATATAAACATCCCTGACTAGTCCAAATCTTTCAAATGAAACCCGAAGTTCTTCTGGTCTGCAAACACCAATAGAGATTTAAGTGACAGACAACTCAAAAAGAAAAGAGGGGTCGTCCAGTAGTAACAGAATCAAAACGTACAATTTCCAGCTTTCAGAACAAAGGCCTAGCGCTAACAATAACATATTATCTTGGCACAAGAAGTTACCTGCAGTTCAAAGGAATGTTTCGAACTAAAAGGCTACCATTGTTCTGTTCCTTGCTTCTACCATATCCCCTACGTGGGGGACTTCGTGTTCGGCCCCCATATCCTCTCCTTGGAGGACTGTAATATGGTGGACTGCACCTCCGCATGACAAAGCCTTAACAAACACAATCATATTTAAGTAAACCCAATGAAATACAAATAGCAAAGTGAAACTACAAATTACTACATTGAAAGATAGGGGCTAAATTGACCAAGTATAATATATAGCATCCTTTGATCCAAAAAGTAAAATCATTGTGATCTTCACCAAGTTAGAGAATACAAAAACCTCAACCTAAAGTTCCTAAAAAATCTATAAATAAAATTCATCCTAATGGTAAAAACTTCTAGCTAAATGATTCACTCAAAACCCATAAGGCCATACATTAGAAACATTCTTCTTGAGGCTGGGATATAATAGTAATTCAAGAAAAAAGGGATATAATAGTAACTAAAAAAAACTACAGTGCAATAAGGTTAAGAAATGCAAAACCCACGTCATAAACAACAATGTTCCTTCTCTTTATCCAAGACGTCATTTCGTATTGGAATTGTAAATTCCAAAGAAAAATCCCACAAAATGTCAAACAAATGCCTTTTGAGTGGAAAATGTGAACGCACTAATATTAAGGATGGGGTTCGTAGAAAAACTTTTTGGCGTTTTAGCCAAAATAGTCAAAAAGTTAAATCAAAACACCAATCCTATGACACACTATTCAAACTCCAACTTTATTTGAAAATACAATAATATCCCTACTCGATAACTTTTTTACTACAAATACGAACTATATATAACCATTATAACCTACTACATAAAATCAATATTGTCCAATTGAAACAGAAAAGTTAGCTTCAAAATTAATTTACCAAAAGATCTACTTTCAGTACAAACAAATTTTTTGGGTTAGGGAAAAAAACTGGCTTTTAAACTAGTTACCAATCAAGGCCTAAGCGTACTATAAACCAGCACAAATATTAAACGTACAAGAAACCAGTTGAAGTGTCTGGGAGTAGGCTAACCAGCATTCATGTCCCCTACCTTTTGTGCTATGTATGAAAGTGAAGCATAATATGTTAGGAAGTCGTGGATCCAACGATCGTGAATAGAACAATCCCAACAAAAAAAAATGATCAATTGGCTCCGTAGGGCACACTAATACAGATGCAAATAAAACCCATAGGCTTTTTGTTCTTACCAAGAAAATCATATAATTTAAGAACAGAAAGATAGGGTTCAGATATCGGAGAACAAAAATCAACTTCAATCGGCCAAAGAACTGCTCCACCGTTCGTCGAGCTGTTTTTGTCCCTTCGGCTTTCGAAAAAAAAAAAGAAAAAATTCGATATCTCGGCTTATTCTATGTCTTTAATTTTCCATCGATTTCTCAACAACCAAACAAAGTGAAATAGATTGAAATGTACACAATTCATACAAAAAAGGAAAAGAAAAGAAATGTGATAACCTAATTATCATATGGATTACAAGAGTAGATTACCTGCGCAACCAGAGATCGACGGAATCAATGGAAGAGAGATCAGATCCTCGACAAGCCCTTCCTATATTTAGTATCGATCTGGTGATACGTATACATCGGATTTATAAACCGACTTTGCAAACCCTCCACGTAAGTGCACGAGCCCTAGGGCCTCGAGACAAGCGACGGGACACCGCATATTGGGCCGGCCCGAGCCGATTGGTTTTCCCGTATTTATATTTATCTATCTATACTGTTATAATAAAGAAATTTTTTTTATTTGATAAAATTTTTGTGACATTTTAAGTTACTAAAATTACCTCTAGAGTAATTTATTATTTTTATTATTGGTATTTTTTTTAATTATTATAAAAATAATTATTATTAATTTTTTATCAACTTACAATTTTTATATAACTCATGCACGCGTGGGTACAGTCCCCAGTTTTTTTATGATGGTTGGGTCCTTTTTAAAAGACCACTTGGGGATTTCTGTTCAGAGATGAAATGGATGGCAACTGAAGGATATCATTGGAATGGATTTTATAGTAGGAAAATGATATTAACATACAATTAAAAGATGAGGAAATAAAGTGAAATATTGATGAAAGTTTGAGGGTAAAAAGTGTAATTTAATTTATCTTTTTAAATAAGTATATATTGTAAATGTTATCATTATAAATGTATAATTAGGTTGTTATTATTATATTTATTACTGAATGACCACAATTTTGTTTTTCAATTGGTTTTTTTGTTTGGTGTGTTATGTACATTATTTAAAAAAATTGCAATAGTTTTTCTTATTTTTTAGAAATTAAGTTTAAGGAAATAATGACAAATTTTTACAACTTTTTAAAACTTGTAAAACTGCCAAAATTGCAGGTTAAAATTGTTTTTTTAAAAAAAAAAGCATTCAACCAACAAATTTTGACTATTATTAAATTGGCAACGAGTTAAAAAAATTTCACCCACCAAAAGTGGGTCAATAGAAAATTTTCCTTTAACTTATTCCAAACCAACCCGTGTACGCCTATAATAACAACTATTGCCTTAAGTTCTATTTGTTTGATGGTGAAGAGGAGTGATGAGATTAGATTAGGAATGTAAATTGGGCCCTAAACCCGTGGGAAGCTCAAGCCCAGCACGATAGGAGTTTAGCAAAGCCTGAGTCCGCCTAAGCTTGTTTACAAAGTGTTAGCCTCGGGCCTGAATTTTAAAGTCCATAGCCTAATTTTAGAGCTTCTTCTTCTTAAAGAAGCACGACTAAAACTTTGGTTGAACCCAATAAACTTAGCGTGAGTGACTAGTCGGGCCGAAGGTTTGATTCGTTGGGATGAAATTACTACCCTAGGTTTGATTATATAAAACTAATCTCGTATATTATTTTGCTTGATTTGCCAAATTGAGAAGTGAATTGCACTATTACCTTAATTCTTTTAATTATTATAAATTTTCGTCTTGAAATTATTACTATCTCACTGACCGATGGGTTTAGAAGGTCTGAAACTATTAATATCAACTTATTTACAAATTTTTAATAATTCTACTAAAATTATGTAAAAAAATATCAAACTATTAACCTTTTCGTTATTAAACTCTCAACTAAACACCTTCGATACAAAAACATTATACTAATATTTTTATCCATCATAGAGTGGGTATTAATAACTTGGGTATAATAATTATTTTATGAAAATAATTTTTTAACCAAACAAGCCTAAGTAGTCTAAAATAATATTGAAATGATAGAATTTTGATTTTGTCTTCAACACATTTGACAAATAATCAGAGAATAATAAATCTAAATTTAATTTTTATTTTTTTTATTTTTATTTTTAGTATTTTTTAAAAATTCTTTTGTTAATTCTTTTTTTCAATTTACCACATCAAAACGAACTTGAAGAGTAAAAATTCTGAACCAAACTTTTTATAAAAAAAAAATTGAAAAGAAAAAATAAACTAATAAACTATTTATTTTATTTTATTTTAATTATTTTTTAAAATATTTTTTATTATTCTAATAGAGAAGAACTAAATCAGTAATATTTTTTAATCAAAACATACAAAAATACGAAAAAGATATTAAAAAAAAAGCCAAATGCATAAGCTTCTGGAAGCTTCAATTGACAAGTTGCTATTGTTGTAAGACTAAAAATTATAAAACAAACCTATAAGATCATGTTTGTTTTGGGAAATAAAAAATGGGGTATATCCCATCCCGTTATTGTTAATTTGGGTGCAAATTTTTCCAGGCATAAATTATTTATTTTATTATTCAGTCCTCAGTTTGTTTTATGTATTGAATTGACACGTAATCCTCACCACAATGGAAGTGTTTGGCAAAATTATTACATATAATTTTTAGTTTTTTATTATTAATTTTAATTATAAATTATAAATTTTTTCAAACATCAATAACTTCTGCTACAATTTATAATTATTTTTTATTCTATTTTATTACAAGTTACAACATTTACCAAATACATATAATTTCTACTACAAGTTACAATTTATAAGCTATTAATGTTAGTAATACCAAATAACACAAATATGTCATACCTATGGTTGGAAGTAATGGTGTACAAGAGATTCGAAAATCGAATCAATCTGACCTTTATGGGTTGGGTTGATTCGATTTTTACAAATAATTAGTTTGGTCTTGAGTTCTAAAAAAGGCAAACCGATAATATTATTTTGATTCTTGGGTTAGTTTGGAATTAACTCGAACAAATTCGAAAACTGAATATATATATATATAAAGAAATAAAAAATATAACTATTAGATTATATATATAGAATTATTGTAAGATTCAGATAGAAAAATAAAATTTTTTCTACTTTTACAAATTAGAAAAAAAGAGTCATTAGATTAGATAATTATTGTTAATTGTTGTTTATTTGTTATATGTTATTTATTTCTATAAATTTTTTTATTAGATATTTATTATTTATTTTACTAAATAGATTGTAAAATAATTATTTAAACTTTTATTTCATGTTTTTATTATAATTTATGTGTCTTAACTTTTATTTATTATTTATTTCAAAAATTTAAAACTTATACATAGTGATTTTTTTATGCACGCAAAATAATTTTTAAAATTCATAGAACTGCGGTTCCAAACCGAACAAACTCAATTTTTATTGGTTTAGTTTGGTTTGGTTTGACACTATAATTGGGTTGGTTCTGTGTCCAAAAAATTAGAACTGATAAAAATTAATTCAGTCATAAATTTAGTACGAAATCGAACCAAACCGACCTATATGTACTCCTAGTTGAAAGCAATTGCACTAAGATAACCTAATAAATTACTTAGTTGCCCTTGTATTACTAACTGAACAAACACTGAAGAAGCACAAGGAACTGAAGCATAACAAAAGGATTTGAAGCTTAACACAATCGTAGTTTGTAGGAAGCATTACCGACATAGTCCTTGGCCAGGGGGACATTGAGAAGCCTGTTGCACGGCACAGTTTCCAAAAAAATAGACGCACAGTCATAGATCTAGTTTTGTGGTAGGTTGAAGCAAATTGATGTCATTTGACACAATCCACCCCAATTATTGAAACACAAACTTGGGTTTAAACTTATGTTTGGTATCAACAATTCAATCCAAGGTCAAGTTCTCGAATCAAACAAACCCTAAGGTACAAAAAAATATGAACTTGGGGATATTTCTTTCATGTACTATGTAGGTTTTAAATTTCAATTAGCAAATGATTTAAGGAGAACGTTTGACATTGTTAAAATTAATAGTTTATAAATTGTAACTAAGAGTAAAAATTGTGGCTGTTTAATAAAAATTATAACTTGTAACTGAAATAAAAATAATAATTATAACTTATAACATGAGTTATAAGTGTTTAAAAAAAATTATAACTTATAACCAAAATTAGTACCAAAGAACTAAAAACTATTAGCATTCTAACAGTAGCTTTGTTAAACACAATATTGGAAATTTTGAATATATCAACTGCCAGAACACAGTAGGGAAAACTACTTAAATCACTCCAAACTATGATGCAAAATTAAGCTTCATTCCACATTCATGATTCTGATACATAACACAGCCGAAGAGGAGGCCAATTCCAACTGAACTACACATAAAACACCAAATTCCTTTGTCGGCTCCAGCAAGGCGAAGCCGTCCAAAATCCTTTAATATCCTCGATTATCGATAGCTAGGTACAACTAGAGTATAACAATTTGACAAAGAAATGCCAGTGAGTACCAAATACAAGAGCCAAATTAACATAAGAACTGTACAGTAAATGGCCCAAGGTTCGATGTAGAGGTCGAACTTTGAGCTCAAATGTTCTCTCTTACACTATTCGTACTGTTTCTCACCCCTTCTGAAGTCACAATTCTGATCCTAATGAAGTCTTAACACATTTCAAGCATGAATGGGGGAAGCCGTTGGCGTCGGATATGAAGCAGCTTTTCCATTGCAAGCTTCATCAGCACATTTCCCGTCAGTGTTAGGACCTGTGCTTGAATTGTTGCGAGATTTTTGGAGGGGTTCACTTCCACCACTCCCGATGTCTTTCAAGTCCTGAAGCTGCTCCAATGCTTTCACAACCTCCTCCATGGTCGGTCTGAACTTGGGTTCAATTGCTAGGCACTTGATTGCAAGGGTTGCCGCCCTTAGTACTCCACTCATAGAGTATTCAACACGGGCATCCATAACACGAAAAATTCGGCATTTGCTAGTCAGGTAAGGTTTAGCCCATTCAACAAGGTTGTGTTCCCCAGGTGGTCGGTTCTTGTCCACTGCTCGCTTGCCAGTCAGCATTTCGAGGAGAACCACCCCAAAACTGTATACGTCACTTTTTGCAGTTAGATGACCTTCATTAGAAGAGAATGAATGAATCAGAGGGGAGTAAATGTCTAAATGAGCATGAGCCGAACCAGAAATTAAAATTTCAATGTTAGTCGCAGCAAGAAGAGGAGTTATATACAACTGGAAATGAATAGTATGATAACCAGCAACACTGTCAAGGTAGTAGGAGGAAGAGTCTCGACGACTGAACTTCACCTAAATATCTTCGAGGGAGAGAACAGAATTGGCGCTACAAAAGCAAAGCAAAAGGTATTTACTCGTGCTGAAGATTTAGTGTCGTGGGTGAAAAAGTACTCTACAAGTTGGAGGAAAAGCAAAATAAGGTTTCCATGCCAAATGCTAAACTATCTTGCATGGACTCTTAAAAGATGTATAAATTATTCGTGTCGGACATTCAAGACTTGGATAAGCGCTATGGGTTATAGTTTGACGTGAGTGGTTGGACATTCACTCAATATGCATATTTGGTAACCTGAGTTTACTGCATAACAACACATAAAAACTACCATATTATGCATGGGATGCTATATTGCACGTTGCAAATACTATTTCAGCCCAATTTTTTAAAAAGAAAATAACTAAAAAATATGGATATTTTGCCATCATCCACGAGTCCTTGGGTACAGTGATTAGAAGAATCCAACCCTGATGTGGCACTCGTACTCCAGCATGACACTCGTACTCAAGTCCATCATCCCTACACTTGCATCCGTGTTTAACATAAGGGCTAGATAATGTCACGCAGAATGACAAAAAACCAACCAGGACTAACCATTCTTTATAAGTTCACACACATTACTAGTTTTTTATTCATAGGGTTCAAATTATGCCTGTGAAAGTACTGCAAGAAAGCCAACATTGGAAGAAAAGAAAGGGGGAGAAAAAGAAAAAGAGAAACCACAGTAAAAAATCAGTGCCTCCAATAGAAGTTGATTGGACTAGCAAAAGAAGGGAAGACAGAATGGTACAAAAAAAGGGGGGGAGTACCTCAAAGATTCTTTGCCAGGGAACATATGTCGGCATAATTTATAACAAAACCAAGAATTTATTAGAATACCTGTTGCGATATACTCAGGAGCAGCATACCCATAGGTGCCCATGACCCTTGTAGATACATGACTTTTACCATCTGCAGGTCCATCCTTTGCCAACCCAAAATCGGAAAGTTTTGCATTGTAGTTCTGTCAGTTAACAATTGAGAGTGTATGAGAGACCAGCGCTAGCCAAACGTTTGTAAAGCCAAACAATTAAAACATAAGAATATTTTTTACATACAGAATCAAGCAGGATATTAGAAGTTTTGAAATCACGATATATGACTTTTGCTTCAGGACTGTGAAGATATGCAAGTCCCTTGGCAGCACCAAGAGCAACCTTCATACGGAGATTCCAAGGAAGTGGTTGGAAATAAGAGCTTCCTGTTCAAACAACATCCAATGTTTAAATGAAACTTGTTACGATGAGGATTGAAGGACATTGAAATGTTCCTCATACTGAAAAACAACAGAATAATAATACGTTGAATTGGCCAAGGAAATAAGGATGCTGAAAACTCACTCCTGAATAGATGATTTTCCAGGCTGCCCCGAGGCATGAACTCGTATACTAGAAGCCGGTGGTCATCCTCTAAGCAGTATCCAATTAATTTCACAAGATTAGGATGATACAGCTGTCCCAAATAATTAATTTCTGCCTACACTCCAAGAAGTGCCACAAAAAATTAGTGTAATATCTTAGTTTGAAATAACAAATGATGCCACCAAACCGCAAGAACCACCGAGAGAAAAACTGATGACGCATTTCCTGATAACAAAATATGTTGGCACATTTGAATAGGTCATACAATCCAATAATTGTGTTTGTTACACTATCCCCAAACGCAAAAAAAACAAAGCCATGCACAGCCCAAGGAGAAAACACAAAGAATTTAAGTGGTTCAAAACAAACTTGTATACATCTACAAGCAAGAAGAGATAATCCACTACATAAAGTAAAAAGTAGAAACACGAAACTAAAAGTACCCAAAAACCTAACACCAATCCGCTAAAGGGTAACTAAATCATAAAGCAAACTCACTTTCCCCATTCACTCCCGGTGTCCCCGATCCATTTCCCTACATCTCTACCTTTCTAGAGTGCAAGCCTCCTAGAATTTTCAAGTTCCTATTAAATGCAAACCCCAGAAATTCTAATCCTCCTATAATTCTCATGCAGTGTCTGTGTAAGATTGCTTTAAAGGACAAAGAAGGCAAGATTTACTCACCAACCATTCCTTGTGACCCTGTAACCCTTCTTGGTTGAGTCTCTTCACCGCAATAACAATTCCGGTTCCTGGCCGGGCAGCCGTAAATGTATGCTCATCGATCCAACCCTTGAAAACACAGCCAAATCCACCTTCTCCCAACACACTATCAGGGCGGAAGTTCCTGGTGGCTGTTTTGAGCTCATTGAATGGAAAACTTCTCAAGTTGGAAGATATTAATATTTCATCCTCCGTCCGAGGAGTGAGAAACCCCGAGGGAGACGATCCTTTCGTGGCAGATTTCGACCACCCTACACACAAATCAACGGAAAATTGTGTAAATCTCTGATCCAAAGGGGTTCTGATTCGCCACAAGATTTCAAAGTTCCTTGTATAAATCAAACGATCCCCATCAAATCAACTTTAAAGATGGGAGGTTCAAAAATAAGTTTCTAGCAAAAATACAACACAAACCGTCTCAGAAAACTTGATTGGAGGTTCAAAAATAAGATTTCTAGCAAAAAAACACTCAAACCCATGTTAGAAAACTTGATTGAAGGTCCAAAAATAAGATTTCTAGCAAAAATACACCTCAAACCCATCTCAGAAAACTTGATTGGAGGTTCAAAAATAAGATTTCTAGCAAAAATACACTCAAACCCATGTCAGAAAACTTGATTGAAGGTCCAAAAATAAGATTTCTAGCAACAATACAACTCAAACCCATCTCAGAAAACTTGATTGGAGGTTCAAAAATAAGATCTCTAGCAAAAACACACCTCAAACCCATCTCAAACTTGATTGAAGCTAAAAACTCAAAAGAGAGCACAGAGATGGAATGAACAGAGAGAGAGAGAGAGAGAGGCTATGTACCAGCGTGAAGAGGACTCTCGGCGTTGATTCGGGCGCTGAAACAAGAGCCCATCGATTCAGAGGTCTCACCTCTGTTTTGCTTCTTCACCGGAGAGGCAGAGGCCTCGCACTCTCGCGTCGTCACGGCCCCCAACAGGTCAGCGAAGTTAATGAAATGTTGAGGAGAGAACTCCAAAAATTAGGCCAGTTTGAGATAATTGTTTATTTATTTATTTTATTTAGTTTTATTTTTATTTTTAATAATTTTTTATTATTTAGTTAAATAATTATATTTTTTAATTTTTTTATTGAAATGAGTTAAAAAAATATTTTAATTAAATTTTAAAAAAATTTAAAAAATAAAAAATAAGTTAATAAATCAAATTTTATATGATTTATTTTTATTTTTAGTAAATTTTTTTATTTTTTAATTACTTTTTTTATTTTTTTAATTTATTTTATCGAGACACTTTTAAAAAATAAATTTTTTAAATTAAAATGAGAACAAAATTCAAAAAAATAAAAAAATAAAATACCAAAATTAGCCCAAACATAACTTTAGAGTTTTTTAATTAAGTTACTTGTGACCCCCGGGCTAGTTTGGGTAGACTTGGGACGCGACATAAAATCAAATATTTTAGTTTTAAAGATTAGTATTTTTTTTATTACAATATATTTGTGGAGGGAATGCATTGTGGAGTGAGTGGGATTAATTTAGCAAAAAAATTAATTGAAAAATCCCAAGTTAAAAAAAAGAAAATAAAAAGGGTTATTATTTTAATTTGGATAATTAAAGTGGAAAAAAAATGATGAAATTTTTTTAAAAATTAATTATTATTTAAAATTATTTTTCTCTAGATCTTAAGAGTGAACAGTTTTGGAAAAAAAAATTACTTAAATGTCTTTGTTTTGTAATATTAATATTAGCTCCTAAAAAAATACATTAATTATTTTTACTTTAAAATATGGTTGATTTACTAATATTTATATAAGACACTTTTTTTTTCTAAGAGAAGTATCAATCTTTTCTGACTTATTTATCCAAACTAAATAGAGAAAAACAAATTAATTTTTTTGCTACTTAAATAATCTTTTTTTTTCTCTCATTAATTTTCAGATGAGCAATAAGTTAATTTAACAAGTTATTACACTAAATGAGTTAGCATAATTATAGCATTAAATTTCAATAAAATTTATATAGACTTTATTATATCAATATTTGTATTGATTGGATATCATTTAATATATTAATTTATGAAAATAACTGGTCGCCTTCCACTATTGAAAATCAAAAGCCAAACCACATCCAACATGCCGAGGTATGAACATATATATGCACGCGGGTGTGACCATATATTTATATATCTAGAAGGATTTTTTCTTTTATATTTGGTCTCAAAGTCATTACAGCATGTTTGACTTGCTAAGTATTCGTATACTTATATGGTACAAGTATTAATATTTGTAAATATTTTTTGGTTATATAACATCCTTGTGTTATGATATTTATAATTGTTGTTTGGTTATAAGATGTTATTTAAGTTGTGTTTGGTTAGGTTGTAAAGCCTATTCACCGAGATAGTTGAGCAAATCATGAACACTTATAAATTGTTGACAGATATGTAACCAAAACACAATTATAAGTATCTTAATCTAGCTACTTTCTATTAAAGAAGTATGACAAAATATTAATATTTTTAACATATAAATATATTTTCATGTATAATGATTTTTCGCTTTAAACCAGATAAATCTGTAAGAAAATGCTGATATTGTTGAGTTTTCAAAGACTCACCAACTTAATAAATGGATTATACCTTATGTAGAATTAAAGTTGATCTACAAGGTAGATCTATTTGACTTTAAACGTCAAAAGACTGAAAAACACTAGAACAATCTATATGCTTAGATAATCAAGAACAAACTCTAATTTATTAGTTTAAAAGACATGTAAGTCTATTTGCATAAATATCAATATTTACATATTGGTTTAATTCAAATAGCCCTTAAACATTTAACCATTTTAGAAGTTAATGGTAATATTAATGTAACCTTAAGAGATAGTAGATATAATAATTTTATTTCATCTCTTATGGGTGCTGCATAGACTAGTTCATGTTGTGTACTAGTCTATTTTAATATTTATCGAATTTAAATTTATCGTTATCAAATGTAAATTTTTTTGATGCTGTAATTTTTAATTTACAAACGTATGGTTATGATTTTTTTTTCGAATAAAAAATCATAACTGTTATTTACCGAATACATTACAAAATTATGAATACTTTATGTTCGAACGTTGTTTTACGCAGTGACCTTAGCAAAATTATTATAATTGAAAGTAATTTTTTAACCATACAAATTACCAAATCTCGTTTAATCTAGTGAGATGAAATCAAATTTTTTACAAAATGGACTATCTCTAGGGCAGTAATTCCTTGACCTTTTTTAGACAGTTATGGCGATCAAATTATCCAGAATGCTTCAGGAGATATTAAAATCTTCTTTACAAGTTCAAGTAATCTTTTAACTAGAAGTACTTTTTCCAGAAGACCTACTAGTTATCGTATTTCATATCCTCAGTTCAGTAGACTTTCAAATTATGAATCTACGATATCAGAATTACCTGATGAAACGACTACTATAATCAACTTAAGTTAAAAACCTGGATCAACAACTGAGTCTGTTTTAGCAGGTCTTAGAATTTCAGAACAACAAATTTCTCTTAGAATTGATTCTTCACCATTTGAAGATGTGCCTCAACGAACATCACCAACTGTCTTAGAAATGGGTTTTCATATGTAATTTCTATAAATTTTACACCAAACTATTTTCTCCGACAAATTATCAGTAAAGAATTTCATAACCCAACTCACACCGAGTTTAGGTTGTAGTTTTTCTCCACCTTTAATAAAAATCAAAGAAACATTATTCAAAATATTTTTTATAAAGATCTTGAACACCGGCAATAATTTATTTTCTTTAGAGAATGGTTTGATTAATGGTCTTAAGATGAGTTCCGTATTGCTGTAATTTCATATCATAAAAAAGTTTAGACTAAACTTTATGGCACCTCTATGACCTCAGTTCATCCACCCACTGATCTTATCCATATTACTTCCAGTCCTAAACCCTTGGAAGTAAGTCCATATGTTTATTAGGATGACAACAATATTTCTACCGTTATCAAAATCCAAATGAAACAATTGAATTTTACTAATTTAAATATTCAAATAAGTAGTAATTAACTTAATAGTATAGAAAAAAAACGTAGATGAAGTTCTAATTCATTCTCGTTATCATGTTATGTTTAAAACATTAAGAGATGAGCATACTTCTTTACAACCGTCACGTCATGTTTCTGGATTTAAATTATTCATTCATAAAAGGGACAATGAATTTGCTAAAATATTAATATCAAAATTAGGATCTTTAAAAATAAAAGAACCTAAAAAATAGATTAATACTTTAAACCAATCTTCATTATCTGATTCTACATCTACTTCTGAATTAGAAATTGAACCTAAGCCAGATAACACTATCTCAAATTCAAGATCTCCAATCTATGTTTACTCCCCAGGTAAATAAGATTGAATATGAACCATCTGGCGCTACTAATAAACATTATTATCAGCGTCCTACACCTACGAATTTATTTTGAAAAGAAGATTTCTTCCAAACACAAAACTCATATAATGGAAAGACCATTTGTGAATGGAACATATATGGTTTATCTGAATTTCAATTTTTTGAAATTTTTTATAAAATGATGATGCATGCCTGTGCGTGCAAAGCTGTTGGCAGTACAAATCAACAAATAGCAGAACACATATCCAATGGTTTCATAGTTCTTTAAAAGGTTAGTTTGACAATTGTCTTATTGACAGACAGAAACATGAAATTTTTTATGCTGTCAAAACTGAACCTGGTACAACAAAATTCATTCAAGGCCAAGTTGTACAAGAAAGCCCAAGTTTTTACAAGATGTTGTTTTTATTTTAGTACAAACTATCTTGACACATTTTATTGGCACACATCCACAAAGACATGAAAGGTGTAGAGAACTTCTCCAAAACCTTCATTGTCCGTCCTTAACCCATTTTAGATGGTATAAAGATGTTTTCTTAACTCGCATTATGCAAAAAAAAGATACAAATACTGAACATTGAAAAGCTAAATTTATTGATGGTTTACCCACACTTTTTGCCGAGAAAATTCGATAAAAACTAAAAGATCAATATGATAGTCATTCCATACCATACAATCAGTACACGTATGGACATATTAGTAGCTGTATCCAAGTGGGTTTTGGTATTTGTAATTATATCAAATTATAATACCTTCTAAAAAAACAGAACCTCATTAGTAAATAAGAAATTAGAAAATTTTGCTAACAATTTGCTTATGATCTACCTATTCATTATCATAACAAAAGAAAACATAAGCATTCTTCTCATCTAGAAGATAAATCTAGAAAATATAAACTTAAAAAGAAATATACTTCTAAATTTAAACCTAAAACTTCCTTCAAAGAAAAATATTTAAAAAAAAACATCATCAAACAAGAGAAAATCTCAATCTGATGCTCGCTGTTACAAATGTGGCAAAATTAGTCACTATGCTAACAGATGTTCAACTAAGAAGAAATTAAATGAACTTCAAGATGAAAGTTTAAGATTACAATTAAGTAAACTTAATCTTAATAGTACTTATTGGTCTGAATTTGAATCTTCAACTGAAGATATTATTTCTTCTTATTCATCTGAACCATCATCTGTAAAAAAATAGATCTAACTGTAAAGATAAGTGTTTTATGAATGAACTTACTGAAGAAAAAAGGTTCTAGTAATTACTGGAAGACCATTTGTAAATTAAATAATTTAAATGCTCATATTAGTAGCCAACAGGATATGCTTGATGTTTCAGAACATATCCGAGATTCGACTGCTAAACGAATTTTTTTTGAATTTTTGTTAACTCATACTCTAACATCATCAAAACCTGATAATATTATTTTTACTCCTAATCGGAGTTACAGTCTGCAAGTAGTTTTAAATCGTATGGAGAAAAGTTATGATAAATCCACAACTATCTATGATTTAAATAAAAAAATAAAATTTTTAAAAACAGAAATTAAACAATTAAAATTATTTAATCAATAATATGAAATGAATCTTATTACTATTAAAACACGACTTTATAGTCTTGAGGGTAATAGTTCCATACACTAAGAAGATAATCAGAAAAATAAGGAGATTGAATCCCTAAACAATTCTGAAGAGTTATCTCCATTTCTTAACCTTATCCAAAAGGTTGTTCATCAAAAGTGGTATATCAAAATTAATCTTGTAATTAATAACGAATATATTATCAAAAATGCTGTCGCTTTAGTCAATAGTGAAGCTAATATGAATTATGTATAAGAAGGTATTGTACCAACACAATACTTTAAAAAAAATTACACAATCTTTTAAAAAAATTACACAATCTTTAACTACAGTCAGTGGTACTCGTATGAAAATACAGTACAAACTACCTACAATTTTCATATGTGACCATGGTGCCTGCCTACCAGTAGTCTTTCTTTTGGTTCAAAGTTTGCAACAATAAGCAATTTTAGGAACTCTTTTTCTAAACTTGTTAATGTCAATCAGTAAAATTAATTCTAAAGGAATCTCAAGTAGTTATAAAGAAAATAAAATTTACTTCCCCTTTATCACTAATTCCGAAACTAAATCTCTTAATGAGATTAAAATTTTAATCCTACATAAGAAAAATCTTTTATATTCATTATCAAAAATTTTTTTATAATGATTATAAATCAACAATTTCATAATCCTAATTTTCAATAAAAGATTAAAATTCTTGAACATAATTTTACTACAGAAATATGTAGTAATTTATCTCATGTTTTTTGAGATAGAAAGAAGCGCATTATGCCTATTTCTTATGAATCAAGATTTGATGAAATTTAAATTCCTACAAAAGCACAATCAAGTTAATTGAAATTTGACTATCTAAAAATATGTAAGAAGAAATCCAAGACCTTCTTGATAAAAAATTTATCAGAAAAAGTTATTCTCCATGGAGCTGTATAGCTTTTTATGTTAATAAAAATGCTGAGATAGAATGTGAAACACCGATAACTTGTAATTAATTACAAACCTTTAAATGATAAATTGCAATGAATAAGATATCCAATTCCAAATAAGAAAGATCTTTTTGATCGTCTTCAACCTGCATCTATCTTTTTTAAATTTGATCTTAAGTCAGGTTTTTGACAAATACAGATCAAAGATGAAGATCGATACAAAACTGCTTTTGTAGTTCTTTTTGGCCATTACGAATGGAATGTAATGCCATTTGGACTTAAAAAAATAACATCTAAATTGTAGAATATCATGAATGACATATTCACACTCTATTCTGAATTCTGTGTAGTTTATATAGATGGTGTTCTTGTCTATTTATCATCTATAGATTAACATTTTAAACATCTAAAAATTTTCAAAGATATTATACATAAAAATGATTTAGTTATTTTTGCACTTAAGATAAAATTATTTCTTACAACTGTTAGATTTTTAAGTCATAATATAAAGCATGGTACTATCATACCTATTGATCGTATTATTGAGTTTGTATCTAAGTTCTTTAATGAACTAAAAGATAAAACTCAATTACAATTTTTTTTAAAAAGTCTTAATTATATTTCAAACTTCTATTAGTGTTGCCTAGGATGCAACTATTCTGCATATTAGGTTAACCAAGAATCCTCTACCTTGGAGTAAGGCTCATACAACCGCAATCAGAAAAATTAAACTTAGGGTTAAAATTTTATCTTGCTTATTTTTATCTAACCCTATTTGGTTTAAAATTGTTGAAACTGATGCTTCTGACATTGGTTATGATGGTAATCTTAAACAAAGAAACCATACAACTAACAAAGAAGAATTAATTCACTTTGAATGTGGAATGTGGAAAACTGCTCAAAAGAACTATTCCACAATAAAAAAAAATGCTTCCCATTGTGAAATGTATTTTTAAATTTCAAGATGATTTACTTAATCAATCTTTTCTACTCTGAATTGACTGCAGTGCAGCCAAAATTATTTTATAAAAAGATGTTACAAACATTGTTTCAAAAGAAATTTTTACAAGATGGCAATCGAAATTTAGCTCATTTGATTTTAAAATAGAGTATATAAAAGGTTCTCATAATTCTCTACTTGATTTTTTAATTAGAAAATTTTTACAGGATTCAACTGAAGAAGCCACCTAAAAGTGGTAGGGGCGGTGGCCCTAAACCAAAGATGAAAGCTATGGCTCTATTTGAATGTTTCTTTTTGAGAACTGGATCGTTCTCGACACCTAACCATCCGAAGTCTAGTACACCTAATCCGAAGGTTAAGAATCTTAAACAAGTTCTAGCATCCAAACCTCAATATTTTCAAAATACTAATACTAAACATATCCTCTCACTTTCTATGAAGGATTTACAATGGTACTAAGATCCTTGATTTCTCAATGAACGCTATCATGGGAATCAAAATTACACTGTTACTGAAGGAAGACATCGTTTTGTTTATGAAGCAATGTTAATCGAAACAGGATCTGTACAGATCGTTCACAATCATGTGAACGCTTCTCATCCAAAATCTGTTATAACACATTCCAGTGTTATATTGCTCGTGATCTGCATCCACGAACCTAGGGTCTAGATCCCTTTCGTGCCAGAACACTCAAACTGAATGGACAAACTTATAATTATTGGGATTATGTCAACACTTGGCATTTCTTATTTTATTATCAAAATCCCATCCATAAACACACATGATTTTTTTTATCATGAATCTAAAAATTCTTTCTTCTTCCTCTAGATTTTTGCCATGGTTTTTTGCCTGGTGATAAAAAATGGAACCAATCATCAAGGTCCTCCCTTCATCTGTATAAGAATCATATCTTTTATGGCTTAAACATCATTCTCATCTTTATCTTACCAAAGCAGCCACTATTTTTGATAAAATTAACTGTAAATGGGATCCTATTGGAAAACATTTATTATATTTCTTCACTGAATTCCAACTTGCTTGGATATACCGTTGGAGTTTAAAGTGTGATCTGGATAAGTTCGAATGTCCTACTCTTCAAAAGAAATTCTTCCTCAAATGGTGGAAAAACTTTCACTCTGTTAAAGTCCTCACCAAAATAACTAAAACTACTGCTGTCCAAGATGCTATCCAGGCCCAAACCCAACAAGCTTCTCTAGTCCCAACTGTAAATATGGGTAATTTGGGTCTTCTTATTATACATACTCTTAAAGTCCAATATCCAACCTTAACTGAAGCCCAGCTATTTGTAAAAATATTAAAAATTATGAAATCCAATTTTATGTTTGCAACCACCCAGAATGGCCAGTCTATGACTTCTCCCACTCCATCCGAAGCAGAGGATACCAACCAATTCACATGTTTGGCTGGTAAAGCTCAAAATTCAAATGAATATGATCCCATCCCTTTAGAAGATTACTGGAATTCTCTCATTGGGATTGTTCAAAAAAAGGCTACTACATCTAGTAGTAGTAAAGACAAAAAGATTGTTTAAACCAATCTTCTAAGATTCCAATGATCAGCTGTATAGCAAACGATCAACTGTATAGCAAAACATGGGTTTACTCATTGGAATGGCTAACAATTGATCATTTGGCACATTCTTTTAGCATCTTTCTATTGGGACCCATCTGTATCAAAAGTCAGCATGAGACAAATTAACAACAGTTCTCTGTCTACCACTGTTGACTGCTTTGCCCAGCCGACGCATAGGACAAAGGCAGTTCACAGTACATTGTCTGCCACTTTTGACTATCAGAACACCGTCGACACAAGACGACAAAGGTGGCTACTGTACACTTATGTGATGCCCTGACCGACTCCACTCATTCAAAGACACATGGCATCCACTAAGGGATCTGAAGGAAAACTTTGAAATTCGCGTAGTTCTTAAGCTTCAATTTTCCTTATTTAAGGGAGTCTGATCCTTTGTGCAGATTTAACCTTTTCTCTACCCTCTCTCACTCTCGTGTATTTCTCTCTTCTATCTCCCCTCTTCCTTTATAATAGTTTTTAAGTATAAATAAAATGTTACGAAGTCATTCATTCCAGTAAGATCCACAGAAGAATTTTCTCTTCTATATTTAGTATAAGAGCCATTGGAGCAGGTATGACATGCTAAGTATATATATATATATATATATATATATTAGAGTTCTTTTGGAAACTTGGCTTTAAGACAGTTTTTTATCTTTAAAACACTTTAAATTAAAAAGTCAAAAAATTTGTTTAGTTGAAAAAATAGTGACTTTTAAACTACTAAAAAGCCAAATAAGCTCAATATGAAATTCTATAGTTGCCTTTCAGCCTAAATGAGCTAGGGTATGGTTGTTTGGTTGAAATTTTTGTAATTTTATATATAGAAAAATAAAATTAAAAATTATTATAAAAAAATTAAAAAGCCTAAAAGCAAATAGGCTATAAGGCGAAGGTTGAAGAATGAGACTTTTTGGCTTTTGGGGCTTTAATCTAAAAGTCAAAAAGTTGGCTTTAAGTCAACTTTAAATCAATAGTCAAACAAAGGCTATTAATTAAGCATGTTTTTTTTGAGGTACAACTTGGGTATTTAATAAGTTGGCTATTACAAAATTTTAAAAAAAATCAGTTTTTAAATTATACAAATTAGATAAAAATTTAAAAATTGTTCTAAACAATTTATTCTAAATAATTTAATTTTTTTTAATTTTTTAAAAAAATTAAAATTTTAAAAGTTAATTTTTTAGACATTCTAAAGTGGGGCACTTAAAGTGTGAACAAATATTTATGTATAAATATGCATGCATAGATATATTAGGTATTGAAGTTGCGTTTTTTAAGGTACAACAAAAATAAATTGTTCTTTAGTGAGCTTTGTTTTTATGTATTTTATGCCTTCAGTGTTGACTTGGGCCTCATTATTGATACAAGTTAAGATAGAGAGAGATCCAGGGAAAACTTATCCATCTACACCATCTATACTATTATTATATAAAATGAGAATACTAAATGGGTGTAAAATTGTGAAAATTCTTTACTTTTCTGACCTTCAAATACTTCAACCTCTATTTACTACATGGGAAACAAAAAAAATAAATTATTATTATTTTATTTTTCTATGTGCAAAATGTGAAACTCGCGATAAAAATTTACATTCTTCGCAAAATAGATTCTGTAAAAAGTATAGAATTATTCACCATAAAAATAATAATTATTTTTCTCTATGTAAAATGTGAAACTCACAATAAAAACTTTCCTACAAGAAACATTTCTCACAAAATAGATTATGTAAAAATATAGGATTATACACTACAGGAAAATTGAAGATTTAGTTTTTCTACAATTTTTTTTGCAAACTTTTTACACATTATTTTTTTTTTGTCGATCGCTTTGTAGAATTTTATATAAGAATGTTATTTTAGGTGAATGATTTATAAAATTTAACAAAGTTAGATTAAAAATAATATTTTAATATTCATGATGTCCGGATGAAAGTTTTGAAATATAACAAGTGACATGTTAAGACTTGTATGACAATTAATGGAAATTATTCAAATGATAATTGGTATAGTAGGAATGATTCTTGCTTAGACTAATTATGAGAAGTTATTATTAATTATAATTAGTTATTTATGTAGTTTTTTTTCTTTGTGTTGTTTTCATTTTAAATCATCATTACTAAATTCTAAAAAATATTCTATGTAGTAGTACGGATAATTTAACTTAAATATTTGGATTAATGTTGTTAGTCCAAGAGTTTTTTAATTTAATTTTGATGATTTTTGTAATTTATTTTTTAAGAATAAATATTTTTAAATAGATAATATTTTATTTTTTCAAAATGAAAGTGTTAACACATTTTGAACAATCAAAGTTGACACCTTAGCAAAAAAGAAATAACTTTTATCTCAAAAGGTTTAAACACTTAAAAATTTTTTAATTAGAATTTTTTGTATTGATCTTAATTGAAAATTAAGTCAAGCACTCTTAAGGCAAAATATACTTAAAGCTTATCAAGTATGTCAACACCAATTGATCAAATTATTTGACACCCTAACTGTGTTTCAAGTTGATATTCAGATACCAAAAAGTTAGTGTCAGCACAAACTAATTTTGTGTCAACACAAAAAAGTGCCGAAGTACCTAGGACTCATTTTGAGTCGACACAAATCAATTTTGTGTCGACAC
>JAOTRH010000025.1:14101636-14139029 GCA_034768845.1 Heliamphora exappendiculata | reverse complement strand
AAAAGTATCAAATCACTACGATCCGACCGTGGTGGAAAATACCTCTTTGGAGAGTTTAAGGACTACTTGTCATCAGAAGGGATTACATCCCAGTTGACTACACCTAGCACTCCATAATAAAATGGTTTAGCAGAAAGAAAGAATAGGTTTACCCGATTCATTTTGGGGACTCGCTTTAGTGACAACAGCTTACATTATGAACTTAGTACCTTATAAATCAATACTTTCTACTCTCATAGAATTGTGGACTAGGCGTAAGCCTAGTCTGAAATATATTCGGATTTGGGAGTGTCCAACACGTGCTGAAAGGAAATGCGGGTAAGTTAGAATCGAGGACATGAGTTTTCTTCTTTATGGGGTATCCCAAGGGAATAAAGGGTGGTCTATTTTATAATTCTAAGGATCAAAAAGTCATTGTTAGCACCAATGTTCGATTCTTGAAAAAGGATTATATTATGGATCACAAGCCCAATAGCAAAATTATTCTCAAAGAACTGAGAGAAAATACTAATAGAATGGAAGAACATGTCACTAATATCCCATTACCTCTTCATAGTGGAAGGATTATAGGGACAGGTGCAAATTAAGAATATGGTGCTGATGTACAGGGTTTTGATTATACACAACGTGTTACACAGGTAGTACCTCGTCATAGTAGGAGGATTGTTCATCAACCTGATCAATATATGTTCTTGGGAGAGTCTTTTGACAAAATCTTGACAGAACTAGATACTGAACCCTGTAAATATAATGAAGCATTTCAAGACAAAGATGCAGAGTTTTGACAAAGCACTATGAATTCAGAGATGGAATCTATGTATTCTAATTAGGTCTAGGAACTTATAGAACCATCCGAAGGGATAAAATCCATTGGATGAAAGTAGAACTACAAGAAGAATAATGGAGAAGATAAGAAGGTTGAAACCTTCAAAACTAGGCTTGTTGCTAAAGGGTTCACTCAAAAAGAAGGGATCGATTATGAGAAAAAAAATTTGTCGGTAGCCATGCTTAGGTCTATCCGAATTCTCTTATCTATTGTTGCACATTTCGTTTACAAAAATGGATGTCAAGATATCTTTCCTTAATAGAAGTCTTGATGAGTGTATTTGTATGATACAACCAGACGGATTCATTGCAAAGGGCCCGGAACACATGTTGTGTAAGTTTAAGAGATCCATTTATGAACTTAAGCATGCATTGTGGTCTTAGAACACTCAGTTTAATCAAGCCATTAAGTCTTATAGTTTTTATCAGAGTTTGGATGAGTCCTGTGTGTACAAGAAGCGTGATGAAAGCGTTGTGATCTTCCTTGTATTTTATGTAGATGATATCTTGCTCATCAGAAACGATGTGGAGGCATTATCTATGGTTAAAGTATGGTTATCTGGGTAGTTCGATATGAAGGACATGGGAGAAGCCAGTCACATCCTTAGAATGAAGCTTGTGCGAGATCGAAAACAAAAGATATTGGGCTTATCCCAAGCAAACTATATCGATGATATCCTTGCTTGTTTTAGCATACAAGATTTCAAGAAATGGTTTCTCCCTTTCAGATATGGAATCACTCTATCTAAGGATAAGTATCCTAAGACACCTGATGAGATAGAAAAGATGAAGACAGTTCCCTATACTTCAGTAATAGGATGCCTCAAGTATGCTATACTTCGTACTAGACCTGACATCTACTTTTTCGTTGGCATGGTTAGCAGATATCAGTCTAATCCAGGGCAGGCACATTAGACTACGATAAAGAATATAATCAAATACCTAAAAAGGACTAAGGATTATAAGTTGGTTTATCAGGCAAACAGTCTAGTACCTTTGTGGTACACAGACTCAGATTTTTCGTCTGACAAGAATTCTCGTAAGTTTACCTCAGGATATGTGTTTACCTTAAGAGGTGGAGCTATAAGTTAAAAGAGTATCAAGCAGTCCTGCATTACTGATTCTACCATGGAGACCGAGTACGTGGCAGCTTCTGAAGCAGCCAAGGAGGCCGTTTGGCTCAAAAACTTCTTGTTGGATCTAGATATGGTACCTTCAATACAATCGGTTATTACACTTTATTGTGACAATAGCAGAGCGGTTGCAAACTCGAAGGAACCAAGGGTTCACAAGAAAGGAAAGCACATTGAATATAAGTATCACCTGATACGAGAAATTGTGTAGAGAGGCGAAGTTGGTATTACTAAGATTGCATTAGGAGACAACCTTGCAGATCCTTTACATAGAGCTTACCGGCTAAGACTTTTGATAGTCATGTAGTGGGCATGGGAGTCAGATGTATAACAGCATGATTTTGAGTATAAGTGGGAGATTGTTTTAGTTGGTATACTAAAAACTATATTTTTAGTATTTTATTTTATTTTAATAAAATTAATTTTTTATTTTATTAGAATTTTTATGAGTAATGTATGCGTGTCATTTTTTTAATGTTATGCATATATATCTGATATTCTGTATAGTATTTAATCTGGTTTGTAAAGTACGGCTTCCACACAGAAGATCAGATTTTAGGTTCTTACAGAATATAAGTTTTATGCTCACAATTTAGATGAAAATAGATATACCATCAGTACGACTATGACACAAAGTTTTAGTAAGCCTGCCTTAGTTATGAGAAACAGATAATAGCGTCGTTTATTGTTCTGACTCTTTGTGCTAGTACACTTTGTGTGTATTATACAAAACATTTAGGTAATTAATTTTATACCGACTATATAAATTAATTCACATCCCAAGGTTATTATGAATAGTGTTTATGCTCTTAATCTTAAAATAATTATTAATTTGCGTATATTTAATATTCGTTGTTTTGATTTATTAGAGAGTGTGATCTTATATGAGTTTATATTTTCAGTGAGTTAGATAGCGGTGTTATTTATATGATAAATATTAACTATTGACGAAATCCACATCCTGAAAGTTGGAATTGACTATACCTCCTTAAGGAAGTTTATAAGTTTTGACTGGGCCAAACCTTGCAGGTAGATTTAATTATCCGGCAGTCAAATAAGTTAAGTAGAAGGGCTCAAGATGCCGATTAAATTTAATTATCAGCAATTAAATTTAATTGGTGAGTATCGAGAATCTTAACGTGAGGAAAAACGGTAAGCATTTAATAACAGGAGCTCAATGCAATATGGTCTTGAGATTATGTGTCAGAGTGAAATTATAGTTTTTTAGTGGTGTGAATTGTTATTCAGTATTTTATGAAAATTACAGAAATCGCTGCTGGTTTTCCATAATTGCATATACCGATATGAGGTTTGCTTAGTTGCAGAAACCGCTGATACGTGTTTGTGTTCCACTGGAAGTCTTACTCATAATTACTCCACAGGTCCCTGCTGTAGCCCTATATATATACGGGTAGGCTAAACTAGTTTCATAACTTATCTTCTAAAACTAAAGCTGTCGAGGTTCTGCCGGTACGAGTTCTTGATAGAATGTAGCCCATCCTGTATTCAAGGATCGCATAAGAGAATACAGTAAAAAATCTGACAAAAGCTTCAACTCGGGTTCAAATTCATAGTTGAAGATTTGATCGGTAAAAATGTATTCTTCTAAAATTAAATGTGATTGCACGGGTTTTATTTTAATCGTTCTTCATTAAAAGTTTTATCCGGAGCCCATTTCGGCATTTGCCCGTCCAGTTATTTTTTCAGATGATCATTTACCAAAATAAAAATTTTGGTAATCTTGTATTCAACAGGTCTTGGCAATGTCATAGTCCCTAATCCTCAACTGATGATACCCTAACCTCAAATCAATCTTTAAAAAGCAACATGAACCCTTTAGTTGATTAAACAAGTCATCAATCATCGACATAGGATACTTGTTCTTCACCATTACCTGATTCAACCTCTGATAGTCAATACATAGCCTCAAAGATCTATCCTTCTTCTTAGCAAACAAGGCTAGAGCTGCCCACAGCGACGTACTCAGGCATACAAATCCCTTATCAAGCAACTCCTGAAGCTATACCTTAAGTTCTTGCAACTCAGCTGGTGCAAAGCAATAAGATGGCATCGAAATAGGAGTAGCTCTCTATAAACATCCCAATCTGACCGAGCCAAATCTTAAGCATCCGTCTCGAATGTGCCCTGATGACGAAAAAATGAGAATCAAGCTCAGAGATACTCCTAAGCAAGCGAAAACACAAAAAACCATCAAACAGCCCAAGTCGTGACCTTCATTTCTAACGGTTATCACTATTTGATCCTCGCCACTATAGTTTGATCATGGCCGCTATCTTTGTTGTAATGGCCATCACTTTGGAAACCCCACCGCTATGTTTCATCTTCATACAATTGCGGCTCAAACTATAAAAAGAAAAAAGATGTTGGCCTGAACTATTAAAAAGAAAAAAGGTAACGGACGCCACTATTACCCCTTTTTGGATAGGTGGTAACATTCCAGAGGGGGTCTGCCTTACCCATTTTACCTATAAATAAACATCGTTTCCAAGCCAAAGAAAAGGAGAACAATTCCATAACACCCTTACTCTGCTAAAATCCATTCTCACCCAATATCCTATACTTTCCAAGCCATTTTTGTGTTCTTACTTGCCTTGGCAGAGTCCTTGGAACTTATATTGGATTGAAGACCTCCTATTCACACCCTCGAGGGACCATTTGAGGTGGATATACACACGAGGTAACCTTAAGAACCACGACTTCTCTCTAAACCCTCTTTTTTTTTTCCTCTAAGGGTGTCATGGGTGAGATTTCTATTGTTTTGTTATCATCAAAGCATTATTTTTCTTAAGTTCTTATTATATTCAGTTCCTTTACAGTCTTCTGCTCCGTATAGTTACTATTGTTTTCATTCTATTTTTATACTCATTAGCACACTGAACACATTTGAAATTTTCTAAAGTTCTACAAAGCCAACGACTGTGAGGTTTGTTTCACCTATAGTAATGGCCATGAACTGTCATGCTGAGCCGCCATCTTTTTTATAAAAAATAGTGATAGCCGTGATGTTCTTATACCAAGCCATCACCTTTATGCCTATGAATAATCCGACCGTGATATTCCTTTATCCAAGCCGTGACCTTTGTCTTAGGCTAAGAGTGTAAAGATGTCTTTAAAAGCTTCGTGATATTTATGCTTTATTGTTTTCTTTTCCTCTTTGCTGTTCTGATATGTCTTATTTCCTTTATACTCTTGTTTCCTTCCTTGAGGGGCAATGAACAGTAGATCTAACACCAGATTAGTGGGTTGTGATTGTTGTTCTTTATGCTTTCATTTTAGTACCTAATGTGGACTTAGAACATGTCGACCGTGACACTAAAATACCCACGGCCGTATGTTTTATAAGCCATAAAGTGCTGGCCACCATATGTTGTTATCATGGCCGTCAATTTTACCATTGTGGTTGTCACGGCAGCTAGTTTACCTTGGCTATGGCCATGTGGTTTTTGGAAGCCAGTGACATGAAAGATGTGTTGATGCATCCTTTTTTTATCCGCAGTGTCCAGTACTTTCTGTTTAGTTTTTTTCATTACAAAAAGGATGAAGGATGAGGGATTTGACCTAAGATTGATAAGTCATGGCCTCTGTCCTATTTATCCTACACATTTAGGTCCCTTTTTGGTCCTTGTTTCACATCTATACCCTTTTTGGAACCCTAAAAGCCACAGCCGCGACTTTCGTTTGTCACAGCCGTGTGGTTTTATTTATCATGTCTGTCGCAGTAACCCTATATTTGTCACGGCCGCCTGTTTTGTGACCTTTTATGTCATGGCCACGACATGTGTTGCTATGGTTGTGTGTTTTATGCATATCCAGTAGCTTGAAACAATGTTTTAATATTTTTTATTTTGTTCTGTATAGCCTATTTATAGCATGTTAGAAACTGAAACTTTGTTGCATGTCCCTTATGTCTTTATTTGTTTATTTTACAACTCACTCGCATGTTTTTTTCTTTTCTTTGGTCAAACTATATGTGTGGTATATCTAGAAATAATAACCAAATCGCATGACCCTGAGAATTGTAGTTAGGTTTTGCTTTGTTATTTGCTTTTATTTGAACTTTCTTCAACCTCTCGTTCTGTATATGTCACCTTTAAAAAAGTTTATAATAAGAACCAACATTGACAAAGTAGACGCCAACGTCACGGTTGGGTGAGAAAGGTGCCTAACACCTTCCTTTCTTATGCCTTAACCCCCAAATCCTCTTTTTCCCTGGTTACGCTTTTAAAAGACCCACAGCCTTCTTTTATTTTTCTTAATTTTTCTCAAAAACCAAGTGACGGCTCTATTTTATTTTAAAAAATGCATTCAGATATCTTGGATTTTTCATTTTAAATAGAAAATAAACATTCTTCTAAAAATGATGGATATCCTGTGCATTCCCCCTCCTAATCTCCAAAAACACCCGCACTTTTTCTGGTGACTCTGTTGGAGACTGGTTTTTCAAAAAAGAGGTTTTAACTTGAAATGTCAAGGATTCTCATTATAAAGTTTTTCATCGGTATTGGCATTTGTATTTGCATATTTGTGTGCTTGGTTCTTAAACCCCCGCTCCACCTACCCGATACGTCGGTCAGTTAACTGTCTCGGCACTATGTTGGTAAAACTAGCAAGCTTTCTGGCCACATGCTTTCATTGATGTGGCAAAATGAGTTATTGCGTACCGTTTGATCATGCCTTGCACCATTCCTAGCATTAGGAGGTATATTCTTAACTCTGTTCAAAAGGTACATTGAGTGAAGACCTACCAGTCTTTTTATGAGAATATAGCTTCCTAGAACCCTTCTTTTAGGATCAATAAATCTTTTAGGGTTATATGATTTTCTTTTTATGGATGCTTTTGTTTGTATAGTAGCACCCCGATTAGGGTTAGCCTTAGTTTTCTCGATCCGTCATCGAGGGAGAGATGTTTTGAGTTTACGTGGCAGTTTTTTGGTTTGTATGAGTCCGTTTTCGAGAGTGAACTATTTTGAGTCTAGGCCTGGCTGATGAGTTTTTCAGTTTGTGTAAGCCCTTTCAGTTCAGAGGCCCGAGATCATAGCTTCAAATAAAGAAGAACCTATATGCACTTGTGCCCGATCTTTGAGCGAAAGGCTCAGACGTACTAACCAGTTGAAATTACCGATGGCATACCCTGAACTGACCATGGCAGACATGATGAGGGCAATTCTAGAATTGCAACAGACAGTGGAAGGGGTTAGTACTGCTATGACGAATCAAGCTAGGCTTCAGACACAGTGTTAGGCTGAGATTCAGGGCTTACAGACTCAGGTCACGAAACCCAATGGAGTTATTCCAAATGATCAAGAGGAAAAGGTAGAAAATGATATTTAGGATGACAATGTAGGACCCAATGGAGCTCAGTAAGAAGCTGCTGCACAGCCTGTTCGACTGGGGATCCCAAAAATTTTGGCCACAATAGAATCTATCTTATCCGATAAGGTTGATAAGATGGAGAAGATTTTGAGGAAATCCCGAGGTGTTGAAGACTATATGTTGGATGTCGAGAGACTTTGTCTCTTCCCCAATGCTAAACTTCGTGAGAAATTCAAGATGCCTGATATGGAGAAATTTGACGGGACCAGGGATTCGAGGATTCATGGTTTCTATCTTTAGATGCTGCCAAGACGAGAATATGGGAGGACATTGCCACCGCATTTGTTAATCAATACAACTCTAACATCCAGCTCGATGTTACAGCTCAGGAGCTCGAGACCACCCGGTAAGAAGCCAAAGAATCTTTTGTGAAATTCCTGACCCGATGGAGGGCTAAAGCAGCTAAGATGACGAGTAGGCCCATTAAGAAAGAACAAGTAAGAATGATGGTTAAGAACCTACAACCGCAATTCTATAAGTATCTGATCACGCAGCCATTGATGACATTTGAGCAGAATTTTTTTGCGGGATATAGATAGAGGATGCTCTACAATCCAAGAATATTGAAAAGGGAGAACTGAGTCAAAAAATGGTTCAAAAATCGTATGCCGGTAATCAGAATAATGCTGCCAATGTAGTGAGCCGAAGTTACAAAGTGAACTTGCTAAACCCAAATCCAAATCAGGTTAGCCCATCTGTTCAATCGGCTGCCCAAAATCCACCCCAAAATTAGAAGAGAACCTTCACCAGACTCACCATGCCGTTAACATCCATCCTGAGCCGTTTGATTGAGATGGGCCTCATAAAGCCTTTGGAGCCGACTTCGCCTCCAAATCTTTTGCCACCCTGATACAATCCTACCCAATGCTATGCCTTTCACTAGGGGCACAGACATCTGACTAACAATTGCATGCTGCTTCGATATGAAATTCAAGATTTGATTAACAACAAAATGATCCATTTGCCCACCACTGTACAAAAATTGAACAATACTACAAACCCCCTTCTGAATCATGCCAATTAGCAGAATGTAAACGTCATCGAGGAAGAGTTGAAAGGATTTGATCCCACCGAGTTTATAGTCTCCGTGGTGGAGCCAAAACCGATTATATATTTTCCATCCAAGCAGGAGGTGTTGTGGATAAACGACTTTATCCAGGATTTGATTGAGGATGATTCTTTCACCTTACAAATTTTCATTATCCATGAGGAGAAAACCCCCTGCTAATAATGAAGAAGATGAAGAAGTAAGACACCTATGGGAAGATTTAGCCTGCCTCGAGGCATTGGATGGTTTGGAATAGGCCAAAGTTGACATCAAGTAGCACGTCTCGACCATCCCGAGCAATGATACAGCCTGGCATCAAGGGGCATCTTGGTACAAGAAGGCTAACCCAAGTTTTAAAAAAGGAGAAGCAGGAAAAGTAGTATCAGAAAGGGGAGAATCTTCAAGAGAAAATGACATCGACAGTGAGAACAAGCAGAAAGAGAAATTGCCAATTAGTACGGAAGCCGAACAAAAGGAGCAGAAAGAGGAAAGTACTCCCTAAGTAAATTTGTTAGGAATCACAAGTCTTGCATTTGACCCTTCTATATACATAGTTCCTCTCCATGAACCAAAATCGAGGACACCTCTACCCGATGGACCTTTCTCATGTTCACTCGAATGGGATTATCAAGAAGAGAACGACATATGAGAGTTGAAAGAAGTTGAGCAGGAATTCACAAATATAAAATATGATAAAGTAGAAGATGTGCCAAAATAGCACCCGGTTATCGAAGAATTACATAACCATAGAGGCCCGTGAGAGCCTTGGGGCCTTCCCCTGTCCTATGATTATGAAGACCCATTGGATAAAATGTCAATGCCACAACTTTTTGAGCTAGAGGCCATAATCAGCGAAGAGTCCGAATGATTTTCACAAAACATAATGGGGATCAAGGAACACTTCTGGGGAAATGAAGGGAACGGTGAATAGATAGACAATTTCTGGGCCTTTGAGAGAAAGGAGGCCTGGTAGCCGAAATTCGAAAAGTAATTGACCAATTTGAAGGGCTATGGGAGCCCGAAGAGCAGATAGAACACCTGACAAGGAGTGTAAGACACTTTAAACCCGCATAGCTGGAGAAGGGGCAACCAAGTAGAGGCTCAAAGGAACCGAGGAAATAGGCAGAAAGAATAGAAAGACAGAATGGTGAAGAGGAAGATGCAGTTCTAAAGCAGCTTAAGAAGACGCATGCTATTGTAAGAATCTGGGGATTGCTGGTAGCATCTCACAAACACCGATAGGCCATTCTAAAAGCCTTGAACAACGTGGACATACTGATTGATGTCACTCCAGGCAAGCTGGTTGGAATGCTCATACCCGAGAAACAGTTCAGTATCATTACTTTCAGTGACAGGGATTTTCTAACAAAAGGGCTATCCCACAATAAGCTATTGCATTTAACCATCAAATGTTTGGGAAAATGGGTACTGATTGTTTTGGTCAACAACGATTCCGCCCTCAACGTATGTCCGCTACGAACTAGAGGAGGCAAACGTAGGAAATTATGGGCCAACGCTTAATGGACATTTTATCAAAGAAGGGGGCGATTTTTCTTACTGTGGGTTCCCCGAACCATGGATTGAAGAGAAGATTAACAAGAAATTACCAGGATTGGAGATCTTTTTCAGTCACCAGCTATCTGAAATTAATGAAGAAGTCAAGATTTGGCAAATGGGTCTTGCAAGAAAAATGCAGACAGATTGGGCAAATCTTTGTGAAGAAGGAGATCTAGGGTCTTTCTTCAATAAAGAGATGGCCCAGGTGCGAATAAGCAATGATGACGAAGACAAGGACGTGCTGATGATGGAAGTGTTAGGGTTGGCATACTGAAAATTATATTTTTAGTATTTAATTTTATTTAAATAAAATTACTTTTTTATTTTATGAGAATCTTTATGAGCAATGTATGTATATCATTTCTTTGTTATGCATAGATGTCAAATATTCTGTATAGTATTTAATCTAATTGTAGAATACAGTTTACACGCAGAAAATTAGATTTTAAGTTCTTACAGAATATAAATTTTATGCTCACGGTTAGATGAAAATGGACATACCATCGATATAACTGTGGCATAGAGTTTTAGTAGGCCTATATTGGTTACGAGCAATAGATAATAGCGTCGTCTATTGTTCCGACTCTCTGTGCCAGTACACTTTGTGTGTATTGAACGGGATATTTGAGATAATTAATTTTATACTGACTATATAAATTAATTCACACCACAAGGTTATTATGATTAGTGTTTATCCGCTTAATCCAAAAATAATTATTGATTTGCATACATTTAATATTCATTGTTTTGATTCATTAGAGGGTGCGATCTTATATGGGCCTATATTCCCGGTGAGTTGGATAGAGGTATTATTTATATGAAAAATATTAATTATTAACGGAATTCACGTCCTAAAAGATCGGGATTGACGATACCCCTTAAGGAAGCTTATAAGTTTTGACCGGGTCAAACCCTGCAGGTGGATTTAATTATCCGGCAGTCAAATAAGTTAAGCGAAAAAGCTTAAGAAATATCAAGATGTCAATTAAATTAAATTATTAATAATTAAGTTTAATTGGCGGGTATCAAAAATTTTAACGTGGGGAGACATGGTAAGTATTTAATAACAGGAGCTCAATGCAAGAAGGTCTTGAAATTTTGGGTCAGAGTGGAATTATAATTTTTTAGTGGTGTGAACTGTACTTCAGCATTTTATAAAAATTGCAAAAATCGCTGCGTCTTTCCATAATTACAGAAACTACTACTAGGTATCTGTGTTTCATTGGAAGTCTTACTCATAATTACTACACAGGTCCCTGCTGTAGCCCTATATATATACGGGTATGCTGAACCAGTTTGGTATCTCATATATCATATTTTTTTGTCTTTCAAGATGAAAGATATCTGAGTTCTGCCAGTATGAGTTCTCGATAGTCCGTAACCCACACTACGTTCGAGGATTGTAGAAGAGAATACGGTAGAAGATCTGACAGAAGGTTTAACTCAGAATTAAATTATAGTTGAAGAATATATCGACAAAAGGTATTTTTCTTAATTAAGTTTGGTTGCAAGGGTTTTATTTTGATCGTTCGTCGTCAAAAGTTTTATCTGGAGCCCGTTTCGGCATTTGCCTGTCCAATTAATTTTTTACTGAAAATCGTTTATGAAAACAATGATCTTGGCAGTATTGCCTCTAAAAAATTGGTATTAGAGCCGTTTTATTTTTTGTTTTCGATTATCAGGGTCAGGTAGATTTAAAACTGTTGCTAACTTTATTTTGCAAGCATTCTAATCCCGATTTTATGATCATCCTTTATTTTTATGTTTGATTGAATGCGTGGATGATGATTAATTATTTAATTTTTTATTCACGGTGGTTGACCGTGATAAATTAATTTTATTAGATCGAATGTGAGCCTACGAGACATAAGTTTTAATGTAAATTATTTTATATTCTTTAAGTTTTTTTTTCTAATTTATTATAAAGAAAAATAAGAATAGATATGGAAGAACGAAGACGACGGCAACCGGCGGTGGTAGGCGGCGGCAACAGGCAGTGGTTGGCGGCAACAACCAGTTTTTTTTGCTTTGCATTTTTTTTTCTCCTGAATTTTTTTCTGATAATAAAAAAAGGAGGGAAAAACAGCCACGCCAAACGCTGCTTTATAGCTGCGACGCAAGAAGCCACAGCACTCAACAGCCGCCGCAGCAACCATCCAAACGGCGCCAGTTTCCAAGCAGCGCCAAAACAGTGGTGCAATTCCTCACAAACAAGCCGCAGCAATTCCCAAACCAGTGGTTTTTCCAAGCTTCCCAAATAGAAGCTTGTCCAATACAAACAGCGGCGCCATCAAGGCTGTTTCGGCAACAGCAATTTTTTCGCTGAAGTGCAAACCACAAAACAGTGGTTTCCGCAAAAATCAACAAACAGTTTCAGTAATTTTTCATTAGGCGCACAACAGTGGTTTTTTAATCAACCGGTGGCTTTTTGATCCATCAAGCAGCGCCGGTTCCCAATCAACAAAAAGGCTTCAGTAGTGGTTTCCCAAGCAGCATCCAAAACAGCTTCTAAAGGGCTGTTTAGTTGGCTGCGGCAAAACCAAAGCAGTTTTCTCCCAAACAAGCTGTCTCCCACTGCCAAATGCTGCCTTGCTGCTACTGTTCCCAAACAGAAGTTTTATTTTAAAACTGAAGCAAAAAGGTTCTAGCGGCGCAATTCCAGGATGTTGATCAAAGAATTTTTAATTAATTCCATACATTGGCTATTCGGTGCATGTGATTTGGAATTATCTAGTAATTAGTAGAATTCTGCAGCAACTGAAAGACCGAAAACTTATTTTAAACAGAAAATTGAAACTATTTAGAGTTTGGAAACTATGTCAGTTATTTAATTTTACTTGGCATGATCAATTGCTTAAATAATAAAATTAAAAGTAATTGGCATGTCTGGTCTTATGATGGATAGTAAACATCCACCCATCGTGGCATGCTATTCATAAGTTACCAAGCTGCTGGCGAATTAATTTTAAAATAGTAGAAGGAATCAAATTAAAATGAATTCAAAATTTTACTCATCATAATTAACGATTTTTTTAATTATGTGATTCTTAGAATTAAAATAGATTTTAACTCACTCGCTTTAATACTCAAAGAAAACAAACTTACGGGACCAAATTTTGTTGACTGAAAATGTAACTTGAATATAGTTTTAACTACAAATGGTATTTCTTAAATACCAAAAAATGTGTTTATTTCTGAAAAATGTTCTTTCTCTGGGCCAAAAGGTATGAAAAAGAAAAATATTCAGAAACAGAGAGACACAGTTTCCAAGGTAGTTAGTGGGCCACGGACTGGTGTGAAAAAGCCGAAAGACAGATGTTTTCACTACAACCAGACCCGGTACTGAAAAAAGCAATGTCTAGTATTTCTCAAAATGTAGAACAAACAGGGTAATTTCTATTCACTAGTTGTGAAAACATGTTTAGCGGTGTTATCTACCGGTACCTAGTGTGTAGATACGAAAGCTACTAATCATGTCTGCAATTTATTGTAGTGATTCTAGAAAATTCGACAACTTAGTGATGGAGAAATTTACCTGAACATGGCAATAATACAAAGGTAACAGCAGTTGCAGTAGGAAATGTTACTCTCAGTTTCGGTAGAGATCGAGTTTTAATATTGAGATATTGTCTTTATGTACCTACCATTAGAATGAACTTGGTTTTCGTTTCTGGATTGGCTAAAGACATATATTAAGTTTATTTTAATAACTCTGTGGTTATTAAGGATAATAAATAAGTTATCTGTTCTAGTACATTAGTGGATGATTTTTATATTATTATTCTAATTTTTCCTTTATTGCAACTAACTGAAAAGAATAATACATCTATATTACCATATAAGAGAAAGTTTTCTTCTTTAATGAACTAATTATTTCTTTGGCACTTACGCTTGGATCATATTAATCTAAAAATGATAAATAGACTGGTAGCAGATGGACCTTTGAGTTCATTGAAAGTTAAGGCACTTTCAGTCTGTGAATCTTGCTTAGAGGGTAAGATGACCAAGAGACCATTTTCGGCCAAAGGCTATAGAACTAAAGAACCATTGGAGCTGGTTCATTCTGATATGTGTGGTCTTATGACAATCTGGACTAGAGGTGGCTTTGAGTACTTTGTCAGTTTCATTGATGACTACTTAAGGTATGGATACATTTACCTGATACACCGTAAGTCTGAATGTTTTGAGAAATTCAAAGAATTCAAGGCTGAGGCGGAGAAGCGTCTGGTTTAAAGTATCAAATCACTATGATCCGACCATGGTAGAAAATACATCTTTGGAGAGTTTAAGGACTACCTGTTATCATAGAGGATTACATCCCAGTTGACTGCACCTGACACTCCACAGCAAAATGGTGTAGCAGAAAGAAGGAATATGACTCTTATGGAGATGGTAAGGTCAATGATGAGTTATTCAGGTTTACCAAATTCCTTTTGGGGACTCACTTTAGAGACAGCGGCTTACATTCTGAACTTGGTACATTCTAAGTCAGTACCTTCTACTCCCTACATAATTGTGGACCGGGCGTAAGCCTAGTTTGACACGCATTCGGATTTGGGGGTGTCCAGCACATGTGATGAAAGGGAACGCGGGTAAGTTGGAATCGAGGACAGAAGTCTTCCTTTTTGTAGAGTTTCCCAAGAGAATGAATGGTGATTTATTTTTTATTCCTAAGGATTAGAAGGTCATTGTTAGCACTAATGCCCGATTCTTGGAAGAGAATTATATTATGGATTACAGGCCCAAAAATAAAATTATTCTGAAAGAACTGAGAGAAAATACCAGTAGAACGGAAAAGAAATCACAAGTCACTGAAATTCCATTACCTCGTCGTAGTGGGAGGATTACCGGGACAGGTGCAAATCAAGAATAAGGTGCTGATGCACAGGGTTCAAATTCTACACAGCCTGTTACTACTAGTACACAGACACAGGTAGTGCCTCGTCGTAGTGGGAGGATTGTTCATCAACTTGATCGGTATATGTTCTTGGGAGAGTTATTTGACAAGATCCCGATTGAACTAGATACCGAGCCCTGTGACTATAATAAAACACTAAAAGACAAAGATGTAGATCTTTATTAAAGGGCTATGAATTCAGAGAAGGAATCTATGTATTCCAATCTGGTCTGTGAACTTGTAGAACCACCCGAATGGATAAAACCCATTGGATGCAAGTGGATCTATAAGAGGAAGAGAGGAGTAGACAGGAAGGTTAAAATTTTCAAAGCTAGGCTTGTTGCTAAAGGATTCACTCAGAAAGAAGGAATCGATTATGAGGAAACCTTTTCGCCAGTAACCATGCTTAAGTCTATTTGGATTCTCTTATCCATTACCGCTCATTTCGATTATGAAATATGGTAAATGGACATCAAGACAGCTTTCCTTAACGAAAGTCTTGACGAGTGTATGTATATGATACAACTAGACGGATTTATTGCAAAGAGCCAGGAGCACATGTTGTGCAAGCTTAAGAGATCCATTTATGGACTTAAGAAGGCATCGAGGTCTTGAAACACTCAGTTTGATCAAACCATAAAGGCATATGGTTTCGATCAAAATTCGGATGAGTCCTGTGTGTATAAGAAGCGTGGTGATCTTTTTAGTACTTTATGTAGACAATATCTTGCTCATCGAAAATGATGTGGGGACATTATCTACGGTTAAAGTATGTTTATCTGGGCAGTTCGATATGAAGGATTTAGAAAAAACCAATCACATCATTGGGATCAAGCTTGTGCGAGATCGAAAACAAAGGATGTTGGGCTTATCACAAGCAAAGTATATCGATGATATCCTTGCTCGTTTTAGCATGCAGGATTCCAAGATAGAGTTTCTCCCTTTTAGTCATGGAATCACTTTATCCAAGGATTAGTGTTCTAAGACACCTGATGAGATAGAGAGGATGAAGGCGGTTCCTAATGCTCCGGTAGTAGGAAGCCTCGTATATGCTATGTTTTGCACTAGACTTGACATCTGCTTTGCCGTTGGCATGGTTAGCAGATATCAGTTTATCCCAGGACAAGAGCATTAGACTGCGATAAAGAATATAATCAAGTACCTAAAAAGGACTAAGGATTATATGTTCGTTTACTAGGCAGACAGTCTAGTACCTTTGGGGTACACGGACTCAGATTTTTAGTCTGACGGGGATTCTTGTAAGTCTACCTCAGCATATGTGTTTACCTTAGGAAGTTGAGCTATAAGTTAGAGGAGTATCAAGCAGTCCATTATTGCTGATTCCACCATGGAAATCGAGTATGTGGCAGCTGCTAAGGCAGCCAAGGAGGCCGTTTAGCTTAGGAACTTCCTGATGGATCTAAAGATGGTATATTCAGTTTAGTCAACTATTAACTTTACTGTGACAATAGTAGAGCGGTTGCAAACTTAAAGAAGCCAATGGTCCATAAGAAAGGCAAGCACATTGAGCGTAAGTATCACCTGATACGAGAAATTATATAGAGAGGTGATGTTGTTGTGACCAAGATTGCATCAGGAGACAACCTTGCAGATCCTTTTATAAAGAGCTTACCGACTAAGACTTTTGATAGTTATGTAGAGGGCATGGGAGTCAGATGTATAACAGCATGGTTTTGAGTATAAGTGGGAGATTATTAGAGTTGGTATATTAAAAATTATGTTTTTAGTCTTTTATTTTATTTTAATGAAATTAATTTTATATTTTATGAGAATCTTTATGAGCAATGTATGTATATCATTTCTTTGTTATGCATGGATGTCCAATATTCGATATAGTATTTAATCTGGTGTGTAGAATATAGTTTACACACAGAAGACCAGATCTTAGGTTCTTGCAGAATATAAGTTTTATGTTCATAGTTTAGATGGAAATGGATATACCATCGGTATGACTGTGGCACAGAGTTTTAGTAGGCCTGTCTTGGTTATAGCAAACAGATAATAGCGTTTTCTATTATTTCGACTCTCTGTGCCAGTACACTTTATGTGTATTGAACAGGACATTTGGGATAATTAATTTTATACTGACTATATAAATTAATTCACACCCCAAGGTTATTATGAATAGTATTTATCCTCTTAATCTTAAAATATTTATTGATTTGCATTTATTTAATATTCGTTATTTTGATTCATTAGAGGGTGCGATCTTATATAGGTCTATATTCTCAGTGAGTTGGATAGTAGTATTATTTATGTGGCAAATATTAATTATTGACAGAATTTGCATCATGAAAGATCGGAATTGACGATACCCCTTTAAGGAAGCTTATAAGTTTTGACCGGACCAAACCTTGTAGGTGATTTAATTATCCGACGGTCAAATAAGTTAAGCGGAAGGGCTTAAGGAATATTAAGATGCCGATTAAATTAAATTGTTAGTAATTAAATTTAATTGACGGGTATCAGGAATCTTAACGTGGGAAGAAATGGTAAGCATTTAATAACAGGAGCTCAATGCAAGAAGATCTTGAGATTATGGGTCAGAGTGGAATTATAGTTCTTTAGTGGTGTGAATTGTAATTCAGTATTTTATGAAAATTGCAAAAATTAGCGCGTTTTTCCATAATTATAGAAACCACTAGTAGGTATTTGTGTTCCACTAGAAGTCTTTCTCATAATTACTCCTCAGGTCCCTGTTGTAGCCTTATATATATGCGGGTAGGCTAAACCAATTTGGTATCTCATATATCATATTTTTTGTCTTTGAAGATAAAAAATATCTGGGTTATGCCGATTCGAGTTCTCGATAATCTATAACCCACACTACGTTTGAGGATCGCATAAGAGAATACGGTAAAAGATCTGACATGAGTTTCAACTCGAAATTAAATCGTTGTCGAAGAATAGATCGACAAAATGTATTTTTCTAAATTACTTTTGGTTGCGCAAGTTTTATTTTGATCGTTCGTCGTCAAAAGTTTAATCTGGAGCCCATTTTGGCATTTGCTCGTTCAGTTAATTTTTTTACCGAAAATCGTTTATAAAAATAATAATCTTGGCTGTATTGCCTCCAACAGGAAGCTGACGCCCCTACGGATCACACTTTGTTTATCATGGATGCAACTAAAATGAAAAAGAGTCAGTCCTTTGACTCTTATTATGCATGATGTAACGAGTGGGTTGGAGTCTGTTGAATCTATCTTTACCAAGTTGGTTAACATCGAGTCTACCGGGAATGCATCTACTAGCATCCCGAGCACTTTCTATCTTGAGTCTTAGGATGTAATCTCTTTTGAAATCAATGAAATGAAATCAGACTTTCCTTACTTTGTTGTGTCTCAAATATTTTGTCTTGATCCTGAAGATTTTAACGAATTCGAGGAGGATATTTTCTAATAATTAAAATTTTTAATCGAAAAGGAAGAACAAATGCGAGCTGAACCTATAATCGAAGAAACAATTTTGATAAATCTTAATAATGAAAATAACCCACAAATGGTTCAGATTGGTTTACCCTATCTTTAGAGGAACGTGAACAACTAATCTTTTATTAAAAGAATTTAATGATGTTTTTGCATGGTTCTACGAAGGCATGTCTGACATAGAACTCGACATTGTACAGCACCAAATCCCTTTGTATTCCGATGCCAAACCCGTCAAGAAAAACCTAAGGAGAATTAGACCCAATTAGGTGCTCAAGTTCAAGGAAAAAGTTATCAAACAGTTGGATACTAGATTTCTCATGGTTACAGAGTATCCGAAGTGGGTTGCTAATATTATCCCCTTACCTAAGAAAGATGAGAAGATCCGGGTATGTGTCAACTTTAGAGACCTCAATAAGGCTAGTCCCAAGGATGACTTTTCTCTCCCCCATATAGATGTCTTAGTAGACAACACCGCTAAGAACGCGCACTTGTCCTTCATGGATGGCTTATCAGGGTATAACCAGATTCTGATGGCTCCACCGGACCGAGAGAAGACTACTTTCACAACACCTTGGGGTACCTATTGTTATATAGTCATGTCGTTTAGACTGAAAAATGCGAAAGCAACCTACCAAAGGACTGTAACAGCATTGCTACACGACATTTTACACAAAGAGGTGGAAGTATATGTGGACGATATGATTATGAAATCCAAAACCCGAGAGGGACATGTCGTTGCACTAAGAAAATTCTTCGAGCGGATTAAAAAGTACAAGATGCGTTTGAATCCTCAGAAGTATACCTTTGGAGTCACTGCAAGCAAGATGCTCAGATTCATGATCACACAGCGAGGTATAGAGGTAGACCCTTCGATGATCAAGGCTATTCTTGAAATGCCTCCCCCGAAGACTGAGAAGGACATAAGGAGTTTCATTGGAAAGGTTCAGTTTATCAGCCGATTCATCGCCAAATTAACCACTACCTGTGAACCCTTGTTCTGGCTCTTAAAGAAAGGGACCATGTTTCAATGGGATCAGTAGTGTCAGGACGCCTTCGAAACCGTACAGAAGTATCTACAAGACCCTCCAATTTTGTCACCACTAAAACCTGACAATCCTTTGATACTATACCTATATGTGATTAATTCAGCAATGGGATGTATGCTTGCACAAGAAGACGAAGCCAAGGCAGAAAAAGATATCTACTACTTGAGTAAGAAGATGACCGAATGCGAACGACGGTATATGCCTTTGGAAAAGATTTATTGGGCGCTAGTTTGGGCATCTAGGAAGTTATGCTACTATATGTTGGCATACCGTGTCATTCTAATCTTAATGATGGACCCGCATAAATACCTCTTTGAAAAGTCAACATTAACAGGAAAGTTAGCTTGGTGGTTACTGAAGCTAGTCGAGTTCGATTTGTAGTATGTCACGAGAAAATTAGTAATAGGGAGAGCCGTTGCTGAGTTCTTAACCAATCATCCTATTAACGGAGAAGAAGAGCCTGGATTTGAGTTTCCTGATGAGCAGGTGCTAAAGATTGAGAAGGATCAATGGACCCTCTATTTTGATGGAGCCTCAAACTAATACGGTCATGGGATAGGGATACTCCTTGTTACTCTCGATGATTCTTGTATCCCTTTGGCTTTTAAGTTGAATTTTGAGGTTACTAACAATTAGGCTATGTATGAAGCTTGCTTAGCTGGATTGGAAGCCACCTTAGAACTAGGGGTAAGAAAGTTGGAGGTTATAGGAGACTCAGCTCTGGTTGTATCCCAGGTAAAGGGAGAGTGGAAGGTAAAGAAGAAAAGCTTGTTCAGTATCATTGAGTACTCGAGCTAATGATCCCCTACTTTGAAAGTGTAATATCCATGCATGTGCCAAGATTGCATAACAAATTTGCCGATGCCTTGGCTACTCTAGCATCAATGATAGATATACCATCTGCGATAAGAATGAGTCCATTGGAATTTCAATAGAAGGATGTACTTGCAATCAACAACATCGCAATGACCCAAGAAACCAATGACGAGGTACCATGGAGAAGGGAGAATATCCGAGCCAAGCCAATAAGAAGGACCAGAGAGCTATCAGGAAAATCGCCGCACAGTTCATAATCTGTGGAGAAAAACTGTACAAAATAGGATATCTTGGAGTTAATAAACTCTACGTTGACACAAAAATGGCATAAGGTGATGAGAGAAATTCATAGAAGAGTTTGCGAACCTCACATGAGCGGGATGATGCTGGCTAAAAAGATCTTGTGCCAAGGATATTTCTGGATGACCATGGAAGCAGACTGCCATTAGTTTTTCTAGAGATACCGAAAGTGCCAGGTCCACGCAAACCTTATGCATGTACCACCATCTCAGTTGTATAACATGACCTCGCCCTGGCCGTTCTGGGTTTGGGGAATCGACATCATAGGGAAGGTTACACCTAAGGCGTCAAATGGGCTCGAGTTTATTCTTGTGGCAATTGATTATTTCACGAAGTGGGTCGAAGCTACCTTATACTCCCTCCTAAAGGTTGCCCAAGTAGCTAAGTTCATCAAAGAGAATCTCATTTACCGGTACGGAGTCCTGTACGAGATAACTTCTGATAATGGTTCCTACTTTCAAGGAGAAGTTTTAGATTTATTGGAGAAATATTAGATTGTTAGTTATAAATCCTCACCATACAGACTACAAACCAATGGAGCTGTGGAAGCCGCAAATAAGAATGTGAAGAAGATCCTTCAAAAAATGATAGAGGGAAGTAGAGATTGGCCAGAAAAGCTATCATTTGCGCTTTGGGAATACCGAACATCGATTAGAACTTCAACCAGGGCCACACCATATGCCTTGGTTTACAGAATGGAAGCAATCCTACCTATCGAATTGAAAATCCCGTCTTTGAGAATAATGGTCGAGAGTGGAATTCTCGAGACTAAATGGGAGAGGAACATATATGAAGAATTACTCTTGTCTTACGAAAGAAGACTTCAAACACTGTTTCATGTTCAAGGGTATCAGAGGAGGATAGCTTAAGCGTTCAACAAGAAGGATAAGTCTCGAAACTTGAAGAAATGTGATTTAGTCCTCAAAGAGATCAGAGCTCTGATTTTTTACCCTAAGGGTAAGTCCAAACCCAATTGGGTCGGTTCCTATCTTATTAAAGCCCTTATGTCAGGAGGTGCTGCAATTCTGATGGACTTAGACGGGAATATTTTCTCTATACCTATTAATTTAGACCAGCTTTAAAAATTCTTTCCCTAAGGGAAAAGCCCGCAAAAAGGGAGCCTCAATACCCAAGTGTTACCCACGCCTTGAACTACGTTATGGCTTGATTCCCTTCCTTCGGGATACGTAGGCAGCTTCTGTCAGAAGTTTGGCCGAAACATTTATTCAGAAGTCCCTCCTTGTAACTGTGCTTCAAGTAAGTTGATCAAAGCAAAAGCTTGTTTTAAGTTTCTCTAATAAAATGATTATGTTATAAGAATAGAATTTAAGAAGCCATCGCAAACCAAAAGTGGTGAAAGTTTCATTAACAAGTTTACCTATACAAATTTCAAAAGATATAAGAGAGGCTCATAAGTCCTCATCCTAAAAAGCTAAAAATGAAAGAAAACACAGCTATTGAGACATAGCAAAAGAAGTCAAGTCCTCCTTCTTTTTGCATATCCTCCTTGTCCTGCCTCGCGATCTATCTCTATCTGCAGCCAAGCCCTGTAAACCTCAGAAGGTCTGCTATCGAAATCCTTGCCAACTAGTATCCTCAGTCGAGAAGACCAAGCCCGCTAATACTGACCCAGGAAAGGGGCCCTGTGAGGATGACTGTACAGATGGCTCATAGAAGTCTCGGGACAGATCTGGGTATGCCCAAGCTGGCGAAGAAAGCGATAAGGATGACAGAAGATGGCCAGCTTCAAGCCAATCAACAGGACGCTCGAGTGATTGGTAGTGGAAACAGTCATAGCAGATATTTCCAGCCAGGGGTATAGCCAAAAGATGTCCTCCCTAGTCAAAGAACTCAGATAATCCTTCTAATCAGCTTCAGTGGAGCAAAGTCAATAAACCTGATGGTGAATTAAGGACTTAATGTTGTAAGCATCAGATATCGGCTTCTCCAGTAGATTTACCTTCTCTATCAACCAAACCTGAGAGAAATAAAGAAAAAAGAGAGCTAAGTAGAAAAGTCCAAGGGAATAAAAAAAGGGGGGAACTGAGTGGAAAAATCTGAGAAAATACAGAAAAATGAGAGTTGAGTGGAAAAATCCAAGAGAATAAAGAAAAAATGAGAGATTAGTGGAAAAATTTGAAGAGAAATACAAGAAAGGGATAGATGAGTGAATACCGACAGCAAGAGTGCACTACTAGTAAAATAAGAAGCACCCCCAACATGGACTCCATCAAGCCCTAGAAGCGTCACAGCTAGATTTAATGGGACAGGATCTCGACTTCCATAGATCTAATAGGCCACATCCACTAAGGAAAAGCTAGCCTACCCATCTGAAGGTCCTAGGAGGAAGCGAGTCAAAAGACAAATGCATAGAGCGTACCTATGCTAAAGCTAAAAAGGGAAGTAGCTAAGGGACCCCCGCAGCCTTAAGCAGTCTATGATCCGAGCCACATCAAGGGATCCACCATGAGTAATCAAAGCAGCCTCACGACGGAAAAAATCACAAAGCGGCATCAACCTGTCTCTAGCACTCGAGAAAGAAGCAGGGACTATCCTCATCGCGACCCGTGATCTCAAGGATAGCAGAGAAATCCTCTACAGTCTGACATAACTCCTCAATGCCGAAGCGAAAGACGTGCACTTGAGGATCCCATAGTTGGGCAACCCCTCGAAGTAGATGCCAATAAACCCTCATACTTCGTAAGGAGAATAGCACATCTAGGCCAAAGTTGAGGAAGTTCTTGTGCTCGGCCAGAGAGAAGTCGCCCATCTAAGCCAACAATGAGTTGTTATAGGAGTGGGCCATGAAGAATGCAAGGAAAATGCCAAGTATACAGAACAGTAGGGTCTAAAGCAGTGTCACTCTTTTACAGAGTTGAAAAAGGAGGAAAACCCAAAATCTGCATGAAATTTCATGCCAAAAAGGTTACTCGCAGCCGTCACCTTGTTTCTCCTGCCCGCCTTATCTTTTCTTCACGGCTGTTACATTATTTCTCCCAAACTTTGCGAACGTAGCAATCAAAATCCAAGCCGTGAACTATTATTTACATAAGTTAAGGCCTCCATTTTCAAAAGGCATGGCCGTGACTTTGTTCCTCACGATCGCCACCTTTTTATGCAGAAAATTTTGACAGCCGCTCCTTATTTTCTCAGCATACTCCAAAACGTCTTAGCAACGTATAATCAACTCACAACAAGGAAAACAGTTCATATGACAAAGTTCACAACTCATAAAACATACGTCATGCATAATTAAAGTTTGAACATTCAAGAGTAGTTTTCATATCATACGAGGTTCAAGCTTTCATGATAAGAAAAACGTAATCCAAGGGGCACAAAGGCACAACCCATCAAAAGCAAAAGTAATGTAAAGTGTACATCATGACACGCAGGACGAAAGAATAATCAAGGGACATAAGGGCCCATCCATGGTATATGTGTGTATATGTTAAAGCAGTGTATTAGTATGACAGAAATAATATATCTGCGCATGTGTGTCAAAGCCGTGTATCAATATGTCAAGGCAGTGGATCAAGACTAGTAGTGTATCATAACAGAATATGGGAATGTATCAAACGAGCACGCAGGCCCAAGTAAGAATAGGCACGCAGGCCTCTGTGTATGAAGAGAGAAGAAATAAAAATCATCAGCAGTCTGGAAGTAAGTCACTCCTGCTAGGTCCTCTTTCTCTGAGACACATAGCCGTCCTAGGAAGAATCCCCATAAGATGATCCCGTCGAGCCAGTCTCTTCCTCCGTGCCCATCCAAACCTCACTGAGGTTCGAGCTCTAGAAGAAGAGCCATCAACATAAGTAGCAGTAGCAGAAGTAGATGCAGAGGTCCATCCTGAGCGTGCAGCTGGAACAACAGGTGCAGTATGACCACCCCGAGTCCTTGGACCACCACCTCGACCACGCTGAAAGAAGGAAAAGACGTGTGTCAGATATGCATAAATAGATGAATAAAAGGATGCAAGAGTAAAAGAGACAAGTAGAGTAAAGATGTACCACAGCTGGGCCACTACGAGTGGCGGGAGGCTCCTCAACTTGGGCAGAGAAGGCTGCATCCTAGTGGCGAACCAAAACCCTCAATCCCGAGATCAGACAGAGGGACTCATTGCACCATGCCCGAGGCATATGTCAGAAGCAATGGTCATATCAGAATAGCTAAATAACAGAATTAGTATCACGTTAAGTATCGGGATCAGTATAAGGAAAGGAAAATATCGTGCTAAGAAGAATAGAGAGCAAAAAAGAAAAGAAAAGAACACACCTGCTCCACGTCAGGGCAAAGAAGTATCTCTTAGGAAGCTAGCGCGGGAATCTAAATACGGTGAAGATCCCCATCTATGATGGTGTCCACCGTCTATGGAGCTCGGGATGGATGGGACCATTGTTAGGGTTGATATACTTAAAATTATATTTTTAGTATTTAATTTAATTTTAATAAAATTAATTTATTATTTTATGAGAATCTTTATGGGCAATGTATGCATATCATTTCTTTGTTATACATAGATGTCCAATATTCTGTATAGTATTTAATCTGGTGTGTAGAGTACGGTTTGCACACATAATATCAGATTTTAGGTTTTTGCAGAATATAAGTTTTATGTTCACAATTTAGATGGAAATTGATATACCATCGGTACGTGTAGTGACTCGGTCCCTCTTTATTTTAGGATTTAATCGAAAACATATTTTGAGACCTTCGGTGGATTTGAGAAAAGTGCTAATTTGGAGGGAGAATTAAAATTTTTAATTATGTAATGATGGATGATATTGATATGGGTGTGTTGATGGAAAGATTCAAGTATCAAAATGGGAGCAAAGTGCAGAGTTTGAATTGAATTTTGAGGAAAAGCACGGAATATCTGCTTCAGGGGTCACCGCTCGAGCGGTGGGGCTTCGCTCGAGCGGACTATCGGGAAATGTTTAGAGTGTTCTCGAATTATGGCGATATTTAGGGGTGTGTATATATATGTATGTTAGCCACATGAGAGAGGAAACACCACCCTCATCCCTTCTCCTCATTTCCTCTTCTTCTTCTTCAATTCTAGAGAGAGAGAGACCCATAGTCCACATGAAAGCCCTAGCCCTCTCCCATGGAAATTGAAGAGTTGAAGCAAGATTGGGAGCAAGCAAGGGTAGAAATCAAGCTTTGGAGCAAGGAGGTGGAAGATGGAGCATCATGGAGGCAAGAACACCCGAAATCCAAGCCTTAGGAGAGAGAAAGTGGAGAAATATCAAGCTTTTGAGCAAATCCGAGGTAGGATCTATATTCTCTCATATGTTTGTGTTGATTTGAGTTGATAATTTGTTATATGAGTAAATTATAGTATGTTTCATGCATGATTTGAAGGATTAATAGAGTAATGTGTGAGTTAGGTTGGATTTTCATAAAGAATTGAGTTTTTGAGAAAAGAATAACCTTGATTTGTTCAAATTTGTTGTATAAAAGAGTTTATGAGACTTAAATCCAATGTTTTTATGGTGAAAATTGAGATTTGAGACTTGATTGATGAAGGGTTAAGGGTTTTGAAGTTAGAAATGCAAAACAGGGGAAAATCTGAGTTTGTCTCGAACACCAGTGCGCTCGAGCGGAGCCCTGTCCGCTCGAGCTCTCAATTGGCAGCGAGTTGGGCGCTCGAGCACCTGACGTCCGCTCAAGCGGACTTACTGTGTAAGGCCAACTTGTTTTGGTCATATCTCCCTCATTCGAACTCCGAATTGGGTCGGTCTTATACTCAAATCGAAGCCCCGGAAGTCCTTTTCCAACAAGACTACTCTTACTACCAAATTCGATTGGTAGAAAAAGTTATAATTAAAATAGTGAGGGTATTTCAAATTTTTATAACTATTTTTCACCCGATTTTGGCCAAATGCTTTGAAAAAGTATATTTTCATAAATGTTGAACCTTTCCATCGAATTTCCTATCCCTTGGGCTATGAATATACCTACTCTACTACACTTGGGTTGGGACGTAAGTATCGTGCCGTTTGATTATGTTTGCGAGAAAGATGAGTTTTCGACATACTACTAAGGTTTCGAGAGCGCGCGTCATTACGGGTAATTATGGGCTATGTCGTGATGTGGTTATCATTAAGATTTTAAAGCTTTAGAAAGAAAGCGTGGATTTTAACTTTTATATATATATACATATGATGGGTGCATTCGGTTTTGTTCACGTGGCTTGATCATGTTTGAGTTATTTATGCATTGACACTTTATGTTGTTGATAAATGAGAATTCGGGGTTTGTGTTTAAAGAACCGGTATATCAAAATTGAATGAGCATTGGTTACATTAAACGTTGTTATAACTTATTGTAAATTTATTCCATAACATTATGTGTCACATGTTGATGCCAAGGTAAAAATTGTGGGTTTTGTTGGGTAAAATCGATGAATTTATGAATTTGAAACCACATGAATGATTAATTTGGGTATGTGCCCTAAAATGCTGGAAATGTGGATAATGGAATTGTGTAACGAATGGGTTTGGTGAGAGGAACCATTTGGGTTGGACTCACGTGTGTGTGTTGTGATATGAAATGCTGAAAAGGATCAATTTTGAATTATTAAGGTTGGGCACAAGTTGCTCCTCGGTGAAAGTCTTAAAAACTACACAAATTGGGTTCTCTGCCCACCGGCTAGCAATCGAGAATATACGTTATTGGGTTCTCTCCCCGCCGGCTAGCAACTGGGAATAGACATTACATTATTGGGTTCTCTGCCCGCCAGCTAGCAACCGGGAATAGACGTTATTGGGTTCGACATTATTGGGTTCTCTGCCCGTCGGCTAGCAACCGGGAATAGACGTTATTGGGTTCTCTGCCCGCCGGCTGGTAAACCGAGAATAGACGAGTCATGTCGGGATATAGCACGTTCTGTTACATCGTGAGGCTTGTGTGGCTGGGCTAAGGGTAACGTTACGGGAGTCTATACGCTCGTCCGGTGCCGGTGCCTATGTTTTGAGCCATGAGTTGGTAAAATGTGAAATGTGTTGGCAAAGCGTGGGTATATGCGTATGTTATACATAATTGAGTTGGTGAAGCCTTAACTTGGAAATATAATAGAAAAATGATTGGTATTGGGATAATTGAAAAGGGTGAAATGGTTAATTTCATGGAAATTAAGAAGCATGGAACAGTAATCCTCGTATACAAGACTCAGTTATGCATTGTGAAGTTATTTTAGAACAAATGATAAGATTTTGATTAAACTCTTGTATGCACCCATCACACCTCACAAATCATGCATCACATTTGAGTTAATCTTATCCTACGAGCTTCGGCTCACGTACGTTTACTAAACCATTTCAGGTTTCAAGGATCATGAGCGACACACCAGGGCCAAGATTGCATTATGGGAAAGGCTAGAAGTTAGAAGAATAATTTTACAACCCTTTGTATTTGTATTATGTTTGTATGTATATTTGAGGGGATGAGTGCAATGACACCGTGGTTGTAAATGAACCCTTGGAAGATCACAAGCATTCATTTGAAAGTGGATATGTATGAGAATTTGATTGTTTAGAGAAGATTCAAATTTTGGGTTGGCTCCCAAAAATATATTAAAATTATATTTAAACGAGTCAGGGGTGCTACAAATAGTATCAGAGCTCTAGGTACGAATTCCTAGGAACCGTGGGAAGTAAGGATAACCGTTAGTATATGATTTGTTTGATGAGATTACGCACCACTACACGACATGAATTGTGTGCTTGCATGGATTTGTGATTGAATTATCTTGTGCGTGTTGTGTCTATCTGAGCATGGAAGGTTAAGTATTGGGGTGATGTGGCATGCCATTTGGCGTCCGATCAACTACTTTGGGGTTCAAAATAGAAAAATGTTTGGCCGACGTTCTTTCTATGAAAAATCTGAATTAGTCGCTTGGATTGTCACGTTGCTCTAAGGCTTACCCTCGGTATGTGAACATGTGTTAATGTGATACGATTAGGTGGTGAGTAATGTGTAGTTTGGCTTTAGGATGTTAGGTTGAGTTTGACCTGGTTGGGTGTTGCGATATCCTTGTGGAAGGGGTGATGGATAGTGGCATGGATAGTGGAATTATGACCCAGTGGTCAGTGATGGTGGTGGGTGTAAGCTCATGAGACAAGCATCAATTGTTTGGAGTGTGTTGTACCCATGTGAGTTGAGGTTGACCGTAGTTAGTTGCTTGTTATGTGTTGTGCCACCCGCAGTTTGACGAATAAGTATAGTAGGGTGCTACCTCTTGGAGTTTGTTTGTTGTGGTTGGGTCTAAGGTATGACCTTGGGCCCGTTGAGGATTATGTACGTCATGAGCCGTGCTATGTCTTGAGCCGTGCTGTGTCATGAGTCGTGTACCCCGAGACTGGGTATGGACGGGAGCATAGTGGATGGGAGCATAATAATCTCCGGTGTAAAGTGTGTTAGGAAGTCCGTGCTTAGGCACGTGTTTGGGAATGTCTCTTACCCTGAGGGGTGGTGTTGGTGACCAAAGTGATATCTTGTGATTTTGGAGGTTAGATTAATAACCCTTGTGTTTTCCTCCTAGCGTGATGCTAAGTTGTGTTTCTTAATAAAAGTTGAAAGCGTATGAGGAAATAATATGTGGACTAAAGATGTTATCAATGAGTTGATTATCACATGATGTGCGTATACGTAAGATGAACTATATATCGATGGTAGTTGTGATGTGATGAATGAAGATTTGAGGCCATTATGGAAGTTTCACGGAGAAGAGTTTTGTGGATTGGGTTGTCATTCTCAAGAATAAGAGAGATTATGTAGAATACATAGTGTTTGGTAAGAATGTGAGTGTGCGACATTTGTGGGGCTTGTGATAGATGTTGTCGGTGTAGTTGATTGGGTCATCTTAGGATGATGTATTTGTATGAGAAGATTCCATGAGCAGATGATGTTGGTTGTGTGTGATCCGACGTAAGATCTAAAGATGGTGATGTTGTTTTACCCTTAGGGTTGAGTGATTGGGTGGTGCTGTTCGGTCCGGAGTCAGTAGGCGAGGTTTGTTTTGTTTATGTTTATGTGGTTGATTTTACGTTCAGATAACTGTGTGCTGGTGGTGTTCGCGTCGTGACATAAGAGATGAGGTGTTTTGTAGTTTCTAGGGGTACCGGAGTCGTGAGCTAAAGGCTGTAGCATGGGTTTTATCTATCCGTTTGATTGTTACTTACCTATAGGAAACCAAGTTGATTTGTTGCAACCTTGTGAGGAGATGTTCTAAAGTGATGTGAATACATAAGTAGTGTTATGCCCTGATGGGTAATCGGTGAGGGGCTTACTGATGCGTGTGATGCATTGTTGGAATGTGAAGGAATGGATAATAGTTAATCTGCTTGGGAAGAGACCTAAGTATAAAAATCTGGCGTGACGAGTGATATCTTCATTGTGAATGGTTTTTTTTTTTCCAGGTGTGTGATGGTGGCCTTACGAGGTCGTGATGTGGAGTGAGAGCTTAAAAGCCCACTCATGGTTTTCCCAGTGAGAGAGATGTATTTTGGTTGGTTGACTAGTGTGATTGTTCATTCTCTCACATGTTTGTGTTGATTTGAGATGATAATTTGTTATATGAGTAAATTATAGTAGGTTTCATGCATGATTTGAAGGATTAATAGAGTAATGTGTGAGTTGGGTTGGATTTTCATAAAGAATTGAGTTTTTGAGAAAAGAATAACCTTGATTTGTTCAAATTTGTTGTATAAAAGAGTTTATGAGACTTAAATATAATGTTTTTATGGTGAAAATTGAGATTTGAGACTTGATTGATGAAGGGTTAAGGGTTTTAAAGTTAGAAATGCAAAACAGGGGAAAATTTGGGTTTGTCTCGGACACCAGCGCGCTCGAGCGGAACCCTGTCCGCTCAAGCACTCAATTAGCAGAGAGTTGGGCGCTCGAGCGCCGGACGTCCGCTCAAGCGGACTAACTGCACATGGCCAACTTGTTTTGATCATATCTCCCTCATCCGAACTCCGAATTGAGTCATTATTCTATTCAAATCGAAGCCCCAGAAGTCCACTTTCCAAAACGACCACTCTCACTACCAAATTCATTTTCTAAAAAAAGTTATGATTAAACTAGTGTGGGTATGTTAAATTTTCTTAACTATTTTTCACCCGATTTTGGCCAAATGCTTTGAAAAAGTATATTTTCATCAATGTTGAACCTTTCCATCGAATTTTCTATCCCTTGGGCTATGAATATACCTACTCTACTACACTTGGGTTGGGCCGTAAGTATCGTGCCGTTTGATTATGTTTGCAAGAAAGATGATTTTTCGACATACTACTAAGGTTTCGAGAACGCGTGTCATTACGGGTAATTATGGGCTATGTCACGATGTGGCTATCATTAAGATTTTGAAGCTTTAGAAAGAAAACATGGATTTTAACTTGTATATATATATACATATGATGGGTGTATTCGATTTTGTTCACATGGCATGATCGTGTTTGAGTTATTTACGCGTTGACACTTTATGTTGTTGATAAATGAGAATTGGGGGTTTGTGTTTAAAGAGCCAGTATATCAAAATTGAATGAGCATTGGTTATGTTGAAGGTTGTTATAACCTATTGTAAATTTATTCCATAACATTATGTGACACATGTTGATGCCAAGGTAAAAATTATGGGTTTTGTTGGGTAAAATTGATGAATTTATGAATTTGAAACCACATGAATGATTAATTTGGGTATGAGCTCTAAAATGATAGAAATGTGGATAATGGAATTGTGTAACGAATCGGTTTGGTGAGAGGAACCATTTGGGTTGGACTCACGTGTGTGTGTTGTGATATGAAATGCTGAAAAGGACCGGTTTTGAATTATTAAGGTTGGGCACGAGTTGCTCCTCGATGAAAGTTCAAAAAACTGCGCAGGTTAGGTTCTCTGCCCGGCTGCTAGCAATCGGGAATAGACGTTATTGGGTTCTCTGCCCACCGGCTTGCAACCGGGACCCGCCGACTAGCAATCGGGAATAGACGTTATTGGGTTCTCTGCCCACCGGCTAGCAACCGGGAATAGACGTTATTGGGTTCTCTGCCCGTCGGCTGGTAAACCAGGAATAGACGAGTCGTGTAGGGGTATAGCACGTTCTGTTACCTCGTGGGGCCTGTGTGGCCAGGCTGAGGGTAACGTTACGGGAGTCTATACGCTCGTCCGGCGCTGGTGCCTATGTTTTGAGCCATGAATTGGTAAAATGTGAAATGTGTTTGCAAAGCGTGGGTATATGCGTATGTTATACATAATTGGGTTGGTGAAGCCTTAACTTGGAAATATAATAGAAAAATGATTGGTATTGGGATAATTAAAAAGGGTGAAATGGTTAATTTCATGGAAATTAAGAAGCATGGAATAGTAATCCTCGTATACAAAACTCAGTTATGCATTGTGAAGTTATTTTAGAAAAAATGATAAGATTTTGATTAAACTCTTATATGCACCTATCACACCTCACAAATCATGCATCACATTTGAGTTAATCTTATCCTACGAGCTTCGGCTCACGTACGTTTACTAAACCATTTCAGGTTTCAAGGACGAGGAGCGACACTAGGGCCAAGATTGCATTATGGGAAAGGCTATGACGAAATCTTTTCGACGATAGCCATGCTTAAGTCTATCCGGATTCTCTTATCCATTGCCACTCATTTTGATTACGAAATCTGACAAATGGACGTCATGATAGCTTTCCTTAACGGAAGTCTTGACAAGTGTATCTATATGATACACCCAGATGGATTCATTGCAAAGGGCCAAGAACACATGTTCTGTAAGCTTAAGAGATCCAATTATGGACTTAAACAGGCATCGAGGTCTTGGAACACTCGGTTTGATCAAGTTATAAAATCTTATGATTTTGATCATAGTCCGGATGAGTCGTGTGTGTACAAGAACCGTGACAGAAGTGTGGTGATCTTCCTAGTACTTTATGTAGATGATATCTTGCTCATCAAAAACGATGTGGGGGCATTATCTACGGTTAAAGTACGATTATTTAGGCAGTTTGATATAAAGGACTTGAGAGAAGCCAGTCACATCCTTGGGAACAAGCTTGTGCGAGATCGAAAACAAAGGATGTTGGGCTTATCACAAGCAAAGTATATCGATGATATCCTTGCTCATTTTAGCATGCAGGATTCCAAGAAATGGTTTCTCCCTTTTAGGCATGGAATCACTCTATCCAAGGATCAGCGTCCTAAGACACCTGATGAGATAGAGAAGATAAAGGCAGTTCCTTACGCTTCGGCAGTATGAAGCCTCATGTATACTATGCTTTGCACTATACCTGACATCTGCTTTGCAGTTGGCATGGTTAGTAGATATCGGTCTAACCTAGGGCAAGAGCATTGGACTGCGATAAAAAATATAATTAAGTACCTGAAAATGACTAAGGATTATATGTTGGTTTACCAGGAAGACAGTCTAGTACCTTTGGGATACATAAACTCAAATTTTTAGTCTAATAGGGATTCCCGTAAGTCTACCTCAGGATATGTGTTTATCTTAGGAGGATGAGCTATAAGTTAGAGAAGTATCAAGCAGTCCTGCATTACCGATTCCACCATGGAGGCCAAGTATGTGGCAGCTTTTGAAGCAGCCAAGGAGGCCATTTCGCTTAGGAACTTTCTAATGGATCTAGAGGTAGTACCTTCAGTTCAGTCGGCTATTACACTTTACTATGACAATAGTGGAGCGATTGCAAACTCAAAGGATTCAAGGGTCCATAAGAAAGGCAAGCAGATTGAGTGTAAATATCACCTGATACGAGAAATTGTGCAGAGATTTGATGTTACTGTGACTAAGATTGGATCAGGAGACAACCTTGTAGATCCTTTTACAAAGAACTTACTAGCTAAGACTTTTGATAGTCATGTAGAGGCCATGTAAGTCAGATGCATGGCAGCATAATTTTGAGTATAAGTGGGAGATTGTTATGGTTGATATACTGAAAACTATGTTTTTAGTATTTAATTTTATTTTTGTTGGGAATGTATACTGAAAAGTCATGCTTTTTTATGTATTTTATTCTAGATCCCAGCATATTAATGAGAAACATTTGAGATTATTTTTCATTTATGGTTTCAAATTTATATTTGTGATATATGAATACATAGCCCGTATATTCTATCTAGTATTTGACTCGGTGCATGCTGCACGAAAGATCGGGTCAAATATTCTGATAGATTATACAGGTTGGTTCACAATCGTAATGGACCTGGACATTCCATTGGTACGATTGTAGTATATCGTTATGTAGCTGGTCTTGGCTAGGTCGAACGGATCGAATTCTGGTTTTGAATTTGATATTCGAGCTCGATGTGTTAGTACACTTGGAGTGTTTTAAGCGGGATCAACGGGATGATCGATTCTATACTGACTATATGAATTGAACCACATCCCGTATGATCATGTATTGCATGAACTCGTAATCCCGAAGTGATTGATTAATTGTGTTTAGATAATGTACAGTACTTTGAGTCGTCAATGGTTGAGATTTCTTCCACGAGATCAACAATACCGATGAGTTGGGTACTTGCATTATTTGTCATATGATTGATAATCAGCTAACTGAAACCACGTCCGATTTAGGTTGAGGAGTTCCCCCCTCGTGTGCTTTGCTTATAGGTTTGATTATACTAAACCTGTACAGTGAATCTTTGGATTCGACATATCAAAAGGTTAAGCGGTCCGGTTGTGAGGAGAAGAGGATAATTAAATCGAGTTGTCAGTAACCTAATTTATTTGTCGGGAATCCATATCTTAAACGTGGGAAGAATTCAGTACATTTGATAATTAGAGACTCAAGACATAATTTGAGTTAGGACTGGGAGTTCAGTCAGGACCTTTAGTTGAATAAGTTCTGGTTCGTACGGGAAAGGATCTAGCTCGGGAACAGAGTTAGGGATATCCGATTTTCTCGTACGGTTAGCCCGAGTCCTATACTTCCTCGTGATCCCTCACATAACCCATTATACGCACGAATATTTTTTTTATTGGTTTCGGTAATTATTTAATTTAATTTGAATACCGATTTTGCCACCGGGGACATTCGGAAATTAAATTAAATTTATGAGGGACAGTTTTGGTATTTGGCACACCTATGGATTACTCCCCAAGTGGCCGGCCCTAGGAGATGGTCGGTTTAATTAAATATGTTAAGTATATCTATTTGTATCCTTTTAGGAAGGAGATGATATACTTAATATATTTTGATATATTCATATATATCAAGGGGAGGATAATTAATAAAAACTCTAACCCTAATTCTCCCATAAAGCCGCCGGCCTCCTCTCCTCTTTGGCAATTATTTTTGTCTTTTTGGAGATCATTGTGTGAGGAAGAAACCAAGGTAGGAAGAACACTTCGATCGAAATCGGTGCCCATACATCGTGATCGTCGTAGTGCGTCCGGGTCATACGTGAGAAGGTTGTAAGGTCGTTTTCAACGTATTTGGGATTTCTAGAAACTTATCGACAAGTTTCATACAGGTATTAAACTATTAATATCAGTTTAGTTTTCATTTTTAATGAAAATCGTATACGTCATTTTTTACGGTCACGATGTCGATTCAAAAATCTTTAAAAAAAATTTCACTGCGCGGCTCCCTCTCCAACAATGGTATCAAAGCCTCGTTGCGTTTTTCATGAAAAACTATTGCACTAACCTCGATTTTTCAGCTATAAGTCGTTACGATCCGGTTATATGATTGAATAAATGAATGTTTTTAATTACATCGTTATCGTTATCATATATCTCGACGGTTTTTGTTTCGAGATTAGACTGATTGTACACCTCCTACGTGGGGTATCGGATTTTGATGATGTAATATATTATTTTATTCTATTTTTTTGGATCTTTAATGTAATCATGTCACGGAAAATGGAAAGGTTGTCTGTTGGCTTTGAGGCTCGTTTTCTGGATCTTTAATGAAGGAGGCGGCGGCAGCAGTAGGGCGCAGACTTCGGGGCTCATTTTTGGGGCTTTTGGTAATCTTTTTTATGCGATTTTTTCGCTGAAATAAATGTTGTCCGTTGCCTATCCGATGGCGGTTCGGTTGCAGTTCAACGATGGCGGCAAAGGGGTAAAAAACTGCTTCAAAGTTCGGTGCGCACAGTGGCGACACTACATAATTTTGGCCCTTTGAAGATTTTTTTGAGCCACTTCGACATCGTATTTTGACGCAATATTTTTCAGAGATCAAGACCTTGATGTGCTCTACCTATCATAATTTGTTGGGGGTTCAACAGTGGCGGCAAGGCTGTCAAACAGCGGTTGGAAAATGGCGGCGCAGGGCTGCCAAAGGCAAGAAAATTTTGGCACATTCAGGGGGCTGTTTGGCTTATTTATTTTTAGTTTTTTTGGGGTTCCAGCGGTGGTTCGGGGCTGTGATGGTGGTCCGGAGGCTGAGGAAAAGATTCGGGTCTTTGACGGCTCGTTTAGTGTTCCAAAACCGTAGGCGTTTAATCTTTAATTCGAGACCATCGGATTAAAAGATTAAACGGACGCACCGGATCGTAATGACTAATTATATTTATTTTGTCAATATTTAATTATGTATTTATTTATTTTATTTTATTGTGTGAATGATTTTTATTTTATTTCTTTTTTCTTTTATGCATGATTTTTATTATCGGAAGTATATTAGGAAAACGGTTTTATAAAATAAATAATTCTAGCAATTTTTAAAACAAAAAAATAAATAGATAATTATTTATTTAATTTTTGTGTTAAAATTAATTAAGATTTTTTTAATTAAAACCTAGGTAATTAATTTCTTTTGCAAAATTAAATAAGAAAACTTTTTGTTTATTTTATTATAGTTAAACAAGAAATATTTTAATTGATTAAAACTAGATTTATTGTAATTAGGAATTATAATATGTTTAATCGTTTAAAATGAACAAAAAGGAAAAACTCTTAGTTTTTAAAATATTAAGTAGGAGAAGGGTTTAGTTACAAATAAATTCTACGGTCTCCATTATACGTTCGTAGGAGATGTGATTATAGCTCGCGCGCCGGCTTCGATTTTTGGTCTCCATACGAAAGGGCTATAGTCATGGTATCTCTGGCATGAATATTCGAAAGAAGTAGATTTGAGACTAGTGCGAAGCAGGATTCGTTCACACCGGGCCCAGGACATTTTGACACGGTATTTTTTAAATTAAGAGTAATGGTTATACACTTAACCCGTAGATAAAAATATCTTCCCTAAGGAGTCACTGTTTTTATTTGTGGAGACCAAAATTTCTTGGCTATTTAATTTACTTGAAATTTTTTATATCAAAGAATGAAAAACCTTATAGTTATTTGTTCGTTGATTGTTAGACGTTCACACTACGTGGCCTATCAATTGATGTGAATCTGGGCCGGTGATTTTTTATTATGATATCTGGTTCCGGTAGTAAATTAATAGACTGGCATGTCTGTCCGGACGAGTGTTGATTAGTAGACGTCCACACTGCGTGGCCTACTTAATCACGAAGGATTAGGGCTGCCAATAATTCTTTTTAAATTAAAAGGTTGAGGGACCCTAATTTGATAAAAGAATTAAAAAGTTTTTCTCTTCTGTTTCTCAGGATTTAATAATGGGATCATTGAATCCACTAGCGGCAATTCTCAAGGAACATAAACTTACTAGACCAAACTTTATCACATGAAAATGGAACCCCGATATTATTTTAACTTTTGACGACTATAGGTTCGTGTTGCATGACCGCTGCCCTCCCACTCCTCATAATGGATCCACCGAACAGGAGATCCAGGCTTATGAGAAGTGGGTGAAGGCTGATCGAATGGCTAGCTGTTACATCATGGCATCTATGTTGAATGTTCTGTAAAGCCAGCATTAGTCTATGGCATCTGCAGCTGAGATCATGTTGAACCTTACAGAAATGTTTGGTGATCAGGGTCGGGCAGCAAG
>JAOTRH010000025.1:14072880-14101536 GCA_034768845.1 Heliamphora exappendiculata | reverse complement strand
TTTTTCCCCCCCCCCCCCCCCCCCCCAATCAAACAAGGAAAACAGCTCCTTACTCCTTGCCTCCTTTGGATCCTTAACCTTTTTACTTTTTCATTTTCTTAAAGCTTCTTTTGGGTATTTATGCAAATTGAATCAGTTCATTTTTTGTGGATCGGTATTTGGCTATTTGCTTTGATTCTTATTTTACTTACTGCTTCAAAGTTTAGGTAACTTCAAGGTCAAGTAGGAAAAAGGGAAACCTATTGGTCTCTATCACAACAATCTATTCAAATTTGAATATGATCTAAATTACATGACTTTTATTTGATATGTAGATTGATATGGAAAAGCCATCTACAATTGATGAATTTTTCAAAAAACAAAACCTGTTTAGAACTCAATGTTGTCAATGCTGATGTTCCAGATTTACAGTTGATATAGAAGTTTCTGAAATATCCCTTACAAAATCCCGAAAAATTATAGCCAACAAATTTGGTATTAATTTGTTGGAGAGAGATCTTGGATTGCGTATGCAGATTTGTGATTTTAATATTAATCAACATGATAAAATTTGACGAGCATACATAAGGCTTCCCATTTCAACCTATATTTGTAAAGTATCCAAAGTCAGGATCGTCAACTCCTCTTCGTAGCTTTCAATCCTAGTGATTCAAGTTATTTCCTTCATGGTTATAATATTCATTTGAAAAAAGATGTGGCTTTTTGTTTACGATGCCTTACTTGTTGTGAGCCACATGAATCAGAGTATTGTGGCCAACAAACATTCAGTATTGATGGATTTTTAAGAGGTGGAATAAAGTTAGGGATGTAACAAAATGTGCTTTTCTAATTCATGATGGAAGAACGTTTGTTCTGTTCATATGGTTTTAACTTTTACTATTGAATATATATCGATTTTGTTTATTCAATCTTAGTGTGAATTATTCCCTTATTGCCAAAATGGAGTAAAGTGGTTTAGATCAATAGGCCAAAAATAAAACATATTTGGCCCCTGCGCAGACAAACTTCTGGTTCCGCCCAGGCCTCACATCATCTTCATCTAATGACTAATTTGATCTAACAGCAAATTACATACAGATACCCAAATGACTGAAGCAATAATGAGCAACTAATTTGAAAACAATAACCAGACCACACTGCAAGAAAGAAATTAAAACAGCTTCAAGAATTTAAAAAATCATGTAAATAATAGAAAATCTTGAAGTCATCTCATTGGCATAGTCAGAAATTCAAGAACCCTTAACGAAACATCATTTACCCAAAAACGTTACTACAAATATCGTATGATTACCAACACGAGAGAATTGCGATGAGAATTGAAGATAGCATTTGGGACGGCTTTGGTTGATTCGGCCAAACTCGAACGAGCAGTGAGGAATAAATGCAGTTGAGAAAGCTCTTCTACGGGCTTCTGAGAAGCCCTAGCAGAGACGAAAAACTTTGAAGAGAAGGCCACCGCCATTGAAGATGCCGATTCTTTACGGACCAAAAGGGAAACCCTCGGCACTGCTTTTCTGGTTTCGCGGATTCTCTCTCTCTCTCGTTTCGTCAAATTCTTGCATATTTATACCTTTTGTATTACCCAATAAAAGAATTTTTATCTGGGCCCAGGGTAAAGAATAACTCGGGCGAGTGGACTCGGAGCCCTGTTTGGGCTTAAAAACCAGCTAATTTTTACTATTTGATATCTCAAAAAATGCACTTGTTCTTTTTATTTTTTCAAGACAAAAACTATTCACATCATAGGGAATTTATTTATTTTTAATAAAATAACTTTGTATTAACTATGTATTCTCAATAAAAAAAAATTTACTCTATTTTAAAAAGTAAAAAAGTAACAAATTATGAGCAAACTACACTAATGGCCTTTGTAGTTTTTATTCAATTTCAATTCAGTCTTGACATTTCAATTGCAATAAATGTTTCCTTGACATTTCAAATTTGTGTCAAATAAGTCCAACAAACCATTAGTGTCTCTTTTTTTCATCAAAAATCACACAAGAGTATTTCACCTATATATTTTTAAAATAAAATATAACTCACTAAAAACTAACTCTCACAAACTGTATGTGTTTGTGTGTGTATACAATATACATATTTATGAATTATGATTGTCTCGGGATGGATGGGAGTAAGGTAAGGGAGTGGAGGAGAAATATGGCAACAAACTCAATATTCACCTCTTTAAGATAATTTGATGTGATATTATTGTAGAACATAAAATATTATTGCACACAATCTATACTTTAGAGACACTATTGGAGAGGAGTGGGTGGTGTTGGGTGACAATTGATAGGAAAAAGAGAAAGACAGGATTTCGGGTTGAATAATCGAATGTGATGGGCTTCAGGAGCGATGGATGAGAGCTCGGGGTGGTGTTATTATAATGGTAGTTAGAAGAAGACGGTGAGAATCGAGTTTACACTTTTATCTTTATTATGAAGCATCTGTAGTGCTCGTGTGTATTTTTTGATTGAAAAAAATACAAAAGTCATTTGTTGAACCTATTTGACACAAATTTAAAACGATATGAAAAATCTCGGTACAATTGAAAAGAAAGACACTGAAGTGAAATTGAGTAAAAACTACAAGGATCGTTAGTATACTTTGCCCAATATTCAAATATACATAAGGTTATTCAACTGCATTGATCGATGTTTTATTTTCAAATATGAGACATAATGGTCTTATTATTAATAGGATCGATGTTTCATTTTCAAACATGAGACATAATAGTCTTATTATTAATAGTTTCAAACGCATCTTAATTAATATAAAAAATTGTTAAAATTTGCACCACTTTTTTCACCACCCCAAATTTCGTGAGTAAAAAACTTAGAACTTGAATTTTCCATTGTGGTCAATTTACGTTTCATAACTTTATTTTTATTATTTTAACTCAACAAAAAATAATAAATAAATAAAGATAAAATAATTCAAATGTAGGATAACCAGTCATGGCACATAACAAGAGAAGGATTCAAAGAGAATTGATGAAAAGTAAACAAAATCTAAATGTAAACATTTATATATTGAACGTAATTAAAATGTTGGAATAGAGTTTGAAATTTAGATGCAAAATTATCACAAAATTATCACGTATTCTCATCTCATGATTAGATTCAATAATATTTTTAATAGTATTAACTATAAAATATATCATAATAATCAAAAAAAATTCTTTCCAATTAATTGGTTCAATTGACTCACCATAGGGTGGAGTTTCCATAAACCGAACATCAAAAAAAAAAAATTTACTCTATAAGTAATACTATACATAATCCCAAGGTATAAAAAAATACAAGATCCCAACATTATTTATTCTTCTTATCATATCAAATCTGGCTTTTGAATCAAACATGGCCTTAGAGCATCCTTATCAAACTCCCTAAATTTTTAGCCAAATTTTAGCTAAAGTGTTTTTTTTGTCCATTTTAGCTACTCACCCTTTTCAATTCACTCCTCAATAAACTCTCAATTATTTATTAAAATTTTATATTTTATTATTTTAATTTAAAGTTATTTTTTATCGTCCAACACTCAATATTAAAAATAAACATTTTTAAATATTTAGCTAGTCAAAATGACTAGTTATAAATGTTGAGTCAAAAGGACAATAGCCAAAGTAGCTAGTTCCATGTTAATTTGATAGAGTGCAATTTTTAGTGATTGATTCTCCATTTTAGCTAAGAAAAAATAAAGATGTATAGTTTAATGGAGATGCTCTCAATCATATAACATGCATTATGCCCCAATTCTTTGTTTTGAGGGATTTTCATAGGCTGCTCTTATTTTGTGGACCTATTCTCACATAAGTCATGCAATAAATAACATAATAGAACAATAGTAGCTAGATAAATATTTTATTAGATTTCTAAACTTGCTCATTGCCTATATTTTTGTTTCTAAATTATTTTGTTTTCCCAAAAAAATATTTCCACCACCAGTTTTTTTTTTTACTTCTAGATTATATCAAACTTTATTGTTATTATTATTATTATTATTATTATTATTATTAACAATACTAATAATTTTTTTATTTTATATGTTTTATTTTTTTTCAAATTCAAAAAATATCATTATTTTTTATAGGCGAATTATTTAAAATTTTGGGTGTTACACTTACTCTAGTTAGAAATATATATATATATATATTTTTTCATTTATCTTTCCAACACCTTGGCAATCAAATAAGAAATATCAAACTCTTTGTAGGTATTTATTGCAACAAAATATCAAACTCAACTCACTTATATATACAAAATTTACCTTTTACTTATCAATGCAAAATTTCTCCCCAACTCTACTAATTTTGTGAAAAGTTATTTTGAATAACATCATGTATTTATTTGATTTATGGGCTTTGCTCAATATTTGAAATTGTTTAATATCTTTTGCTTGAAATTGTAAAAAAAAATATTTTCATGTTGGTTAATATTAATCAGCATTCTTTGTTTTTGACAGGTCTAAATCGTTAGTTATGAACTGCCGAAACTAATCTGTTGGTTTTAAAAAAATAAGTTTTGAAAGAATGAAATTCACTAAAAGTAGTTTGATTAATATTTTTACTGTAGAGGATCAGGATTGGGATTTACTTGTCATGTCCAATCTAGCTGTGATGTCATGGAAGAATGCCACGTGTGAGCCTGCACAAGAAATGGGTGAGATACCCGCCTGTAACTTTATACCGGCGGACTATCCGACAATCAAGTCAGGCAAGGAATTTTAGAGAAAATGAAAAACTTGAGAGTAAATTTCGGCAGAGTCTTAGCTTAAAAAAAGAGAGCATACATTTCATCTTCAACATGCAGGCTATTTATAGGTAGAAAAATACTTGACCGCTCATGGAGCCCGACCCGACCTGAACAGGTCGGGTTGTACTTCTTCTCTTTGATCATTACATAGCGATTAATGTCTTGATGGTAACTTGTCAATGACATCATTGAATATCTCTGCAAATTTCTTTTGTCATACCTAGATGTCCATTAGTATCAAGATCTAGTTTCAGGCCTAATTTGGGCTAATGCTAGGCCACCCATACCTGACCATTTTACCCACGAGTTGGCCCATTTACTACCGATGTTTCATCTTCGTACCACATCTCGAATTTGTGTACTGCGGGACATGATCTTTAGGATCGTCCATTTAGCTCGGAACGAGGTTTAGACAGCTCACCTTGCTCAGCTATCAATAGCTCACCTTGCTCACCTTGCTCAGCTCACCTTCCGAGGGTCCAGCCCCATTTAGCTCGAATACTCCACCATATAGCTCGGCCTATTACCCAAGCTGATGTGGATATGCCGAGGATCGTCCCGTGATGATGTGGACTGCTGTGATGTACGGCCTTCTACGTGTACTCCACGTGGCATAGGTCGGAACCTGATTCCCCCTCATTTATAATTAGCATTTTTAATGTATTTACTAAATTAACATAAAATTATCGTTTCAAATTCCTATCTTGAATCTATTTTCTTAATAACAAATAAAATATAATCAAATTAATAAACCAAACATAACCGTGGGCATTAGAATGAAAATTCGTTGTTGCATTTTCTGTATTTATTTTGTATTATCTGAAAAAAAAAAGTTAAGGCAAAAAATAGAAGTCAACAAAAATGTTACACAAATCAAGATTTTGAAAAAAAAAAAGAAGAATCCAAATCAGATAATAATAATGGCTACTAGTATATTTCGATTATAACTTCGCCTTCACATAATCTTTATAAATCAAGAAGAATGTTAATTACTGTTTAATGGGCGGTGAATAAAGGGTATATAATGTATAGATATCTAAGGGAGGACAAAAGTATTGGGCCTAAAGCCCAGCCTAATTGAATGGGACCAAGGCCCCATAAGGGAGGCCAGCCCAAAGCGTATTGGTCCGGCGCTCGAAGAAACCCGAACCAGGGGAGGCCCATGTCGACCCCTCAATATGAAAGATATTTTAATAAGATACCCTCCTCAATACGGTTTGATCGAATAAAAGGGATAGAAACAAATAACGGCAAAATAGGAAGCAACTCTCTAAAGAATCAAGAGGCAGAATCCTAAAAGGATTCAGTCTCATTGGGTTTCAACCCCTATATAAAGAAAGGCATTTTCAAACCTACAGGTACGCAATTATGAAACCCAAGCTCTTACTTAGAAACCTCTCTGAGAGATATCTAACTTGAGCGTCGAAGTGCCTCCCGGTCACACCCGACCGGTAGGCGCTAACGGTGTTCTTGGTGGTTGCAGAAGTTCGACGGCGGAACAAAGAGCATCCAGTGAGTTCGAAGAAGAGGAGTTTGGCCCATATTCTGCTTGGGATCATCAATATTAGGCCATTTTACCTGGTCCCAATTGTGCCGAACAAGCCCAAACAGTTTGTACCGTGCACAATTTGGCGCCGTCTGTGGGAACGAAGATCTCGAACCAACGAAATCATGAGCCAGACTCCAACGGGATTTACTGGAAGCCGAACCAGGGATGATATTCCCCAGAGATCTATACCAGTTATTCCAGATAGGCCAAGGGGCCTCAGAGTCCCTTCAGAGGTTCGAAGACGAAAGGATGATGCCTCCCATAATGGGAGGTAGTTGCGCTACTCGACCACAAGTTCCAGAGGAGAAAGACCTTCTCCCCCATCTTTAAGAGATAGAGGGAGATTGGAGAAGAGGTTGGCCAGGCGCAATAGGATCATCAACAATCTGGAGGAGAGAATGGAGCAGTGAGACCGAGAGATTGATGAACTCCAGCACTGATCCAGGGGCAGGATGCTCGAAGGAAACCGCGTGTAAGGCAAAGGGAAAGCCCCAAGCAAGAGGATACCAAACAGAGCCCAAAGTCCTACAGTTTGAGCCACCCTCAGAGGCGGAGGCGCAAAGAACCTGAGGTAAGCCTAAGAAGTTATAAAATTGTCAAAACGGTGTCAGTTCGGCCAAGCCATGAAAGAGTTGCCCGGGTCGAACTGGATCCAAACCAAGACCTACGGCTATGGTTGGAAAAAAAGGATGGATTCTCGTTTGTAGTATGGTAATGGCCGAACAACCCAGGACGTGGCAAGTAGGGCCCTTGAATAGATCTCAGTGTCGCCGTTGGCCGAAGTCATAGAGAATGCTGATCCACCTCGCAAGTTCTCTCCACCAAAGTTTGAGATGTATGATGGGAAGGCAAATCCAGTGAGCTATGCTCGGCAATACAGGCAGGCAATGACACTCTGGAGTGGGAATGATGCCCTTCTTTGTCGGATGTTCCCATCCAGCCTGGGTGAGACAACCCTCAGTTGGTTCCGCAAGTTGCCACCCCGGTCCATAATGAATTGGCAGCAATTGGCTGAGTCCTTCACCGCTCGGTTCATAACCAACAGCAGGCAGGCGAAGAGTTTTGACACACTACTATCCCTACGGAAGAGTGACAAAGAAACAATTCGGGAGTATGCTCGGCGGTACTGGGAGGCTTACAACGAGATTGAAAATTGTAGTGAGCAACTCGCAGTAGCATCTTTCAAAATTGAACTACCTCCCCGGAGTCGCTTGAGATAGTCCCTCACCAAGAAGGCCATTACCACATTGTCCGAGTTAATGGTGAAAATAGAACAGCACGCAAAGGTAGAAGAAAATATAAGCCAGGCCGAGCAAAGTGTGGCTTTGGTAAAGCAGCCAGAGAAGAAGGACAAAGGTCGAAAAGACCAGAAGTCCAAGAAGCCATCTCAGGAAAAGAGGGAGTTAGTGGCTTACCAGGCCGTGCAGACGATATTCAAGGTGCCCCTGCATAGACTCCTGGACCAGATCAAGGACAAATCATATTTTCAGTGGCCCCCAAAGTTGATGGGAGATCCGAACAGACGTGATCAGAAGAAGAAGTGCCACTATCACCGAGATCATGGCCACCTGACTAGAGAATGTAGGACCTTTAAGAGACACTTGGAGGATTTGGTGCAAGTAGGGCATCTACTTGAATTCATTGACGCCGAGAAGACTGCTCGAAAAGGAATGATCCATGAACAAGATCAGAGGACCGAACAAGCGGATCCTCCACTTGGCGTCGTAAAAATGATCCATGGCATGGTCGAGCCAATCACCCGATCAGTAGTTCGGCACCATGTTAGAACCATTGCACATGCTATGAAGGTGGATGAAGGCAAGCAAATGAGAACAGAAGGGCACCCCAGCCAAGGCCCAAAGGGGATCAGCTTCTCAGAGGAAGACCTTGAAGAGATACATCGACCCCACAATGATGCCTTAGTACTAACACTGCGCATTGCCAACTACGATGTGATGCGAGTGCTAATAGACCAGGGAAGCTCGGTGGATATCATGTACTACAGCCTGTTCCAGAAGTTGGGACCGAAAGACTCTGCGCTCAAAAGTTGTGTAACACCCCCAATCGGTATCGGCACAGATCCAGTATGGTCCATCGAAAGGATTACGATACCAATAAAGGCAGGCCCCGCAACGGTAAGCACTAAATTCTTTGTTGTTAACCAACCATCCACCTACAATGCTATTGTAGGAAGAACGTGGATCCATACCTTGGGCGCCGTACCCTCAACCTACCATCAATCCTAAAGTTCCAAGTAGGCTAAGAAATAGTCAAAATCAAAGGGGACCAATATGCTGCAAGGCAGTATTTCCTAGCAACATTGAAGTGCCCCGAACAATATCCAGAAGTGAAGACTGCCGAGATGGAGGAAGGACCAACGATCCTTGACTATAGCCGAACAGCCGAGGAGAAAGTAGTGGAGGACCTAAAGAAAGTCATCATTAGCCCGGAGGACCCAGATCGATTTTTCTTGCTCAGGATAACCATGGTCGAACAAGAGAAAACCAAACGAGTTGAATTTTTGAAGGATCACAAGAAGGTCTTTGCATGGACACCATACGAAATGCCGGGGATAAATCCTGAAGTAATCAAACATCGGTTAAATGTGGACCCACAGAGAAAGCGAGTAATACAGAAGCCCAGGAAATCAGCTCCACACCATGCAGAGGCAGTAGTTGAGGAAGTTCAGAGGCTGAAGGAGGCTGGGGCTGTCAAGGAAATCCACTACCAAACTTGGTTGGCAAACACCGTGGTAGTCAAGAAGAAGGATGGGAAGTGGCGAGTCTGTGTTGACTTCACCGATCTCAACAAGGCCTGCTCAAAGGACTGTTTCCCTCTGCCCCAGATAGATCAGCTCGTTGACTCAACGGCGGGACATGAGAGAATGAGTTTTCTGGATGCATACAGAGGATAGCATTAGATTGCCATGTACCCCCCGGGCATGGAGAAGACAGCGTTCATCACTCCTAGAGGAATCTACTGTTACAAAGTAATGCCGTTTGGACTAAAGAACGCTGGTGCTACTTACCAAAAGCTTGCGACGAAGATGTTTGGCGAATTAATTAGCAAAATCATGGAAGTCTACATAGATGGCATGGTTGTAAAGACTAAACATCCGAAGAGGCACCTTGAAGATCTTAGGAAGACTTTTCAAGTCCTTCAAATGTACAAACTAAGGCTCAATGCATCGAAGTGTGCCTTCGAGGTCAGTTCGGTAAAATTCCTAGGCTTCCTTGTGACTCACAGGGGGATAGAAGTAAACCCCGAGCAAATTTCAACAGTTCAAAACATGAGAAGTTCACAGAACCTAAAAGAAGTCCAGAAGCTTACAGGGATGGCTGCAGCACTGAATTGGTTCATTAGTCGGGCATCAGATCGGTGCTACCCGTTCTTCAAAGTGATGAAGAGGGCGAGCCAGTTCAAGTGGGACAAAGAAAGTGAGCAAGCCATCGCCGAGCTAAAGCAGTATCTCTCTTCTCCACCATTACTAACAATGCCAAGCTCTGCAGAGACACTATACATGTACTTGGTCGTTTCAAGTCGTGCTGTGAGTGCTGTACTACTGAGGATAGACGACAAGGTTCAGAAGCCAATCTACTACGTGAGCAAAGTTCTTCTTAACCCAGAGACGAGGTACCTGCCATTAGAGAAGCTTGCACTAGCCCTGGCTGTTGCTTCTCATAAACTCATCCATTACTTCAGAGCTCATTCAATCAAGGTAATCACTGAACACCCTTTCCAAGCATTACTTCGTAAGGCTGACTTTTCAGGGAGAATTTCAAAATGGGCTGTGGAGCTTGGGGAGCACGACATCAGTTTCATCCCATGAACGGCCATAAAAGGCCAAGTATTAGCCGATTTCATCGCCGAGTTCAGCCAGGAGAACTGTTCAGATGGCGCTGGGGGGAAAATCACCGAGCATATGGCTGAAGACGTTGGCCATCCCAAGGATACTTGGAAGCTGTATGTGGATGGCTCATCGTGCCAGAAAGGAGCAGGAGCAGGGATCGTGCTATATAACCCGGAGGGAGTCCTCATCAAGAAGGTTATTCAGCTTGATTTCCAAGCCACAAACAATGAAGCCGAATATGAAGCCCTGTTAGCCAAACTCCGAGATATCAGAGAGCTGAAAGCCTAGAAAGTCAAAGTATTCTGTGACTCACAGTTGGTGGTGAATCAATTCAAAGGAAAGTACACTGCCAAGGATGACAGAATGCACGCGTATGTCCAGCTAGCACAGCAGCTAGCCAAAGACGTCTCAAGTTTCGAGATTATCCAACTTTCTTTGAGAGAAAATAGCCATGCTGACTCTCTTGCTTGCCTGGCATCAGCTATCAGTACCGAAGAGAAGAGGGTAATTTTGATGGAAGTCCTCCAACACCCCAGCATAATCAACCACGAGGAGAAGTCGGTCTACTGCTCGGAATTGGGTCCAAGCTGGATGGATCCCATTAAAGAATACTTGGTGAAGAACACGCTCCCGGACAATCAAAAGGAAGCTCGAATATTAAGAAAGAAGTCAGCAAGGTTTTGGGTGTCCGATTTTGGGGATCTGTACAAAACATTCTTCCGTGGGCCCTACCTCTTCTGTGTACACCCGAATAAAGTCCAAAATCTCTTGTTCGAAATACATGAGGGGGTTTGTGGCAGTCACACAGGAGGACGGTCGTTAGCTCATCGAGCAATATCTCAAGGCTACTGGTGGCCCTATGTGCAGAAGGACGCAGAGAGTACGTCCAGAAGTGTGAGAAGCGCCAGAAGTTCAACCCGAACATACACATCCCAGCCGAAGACCTCTCTCCACTCACGAGTCCATCGCCCTTTGCCCAGTAGGGAAATGACATAGTTGGCCCCTTCCCAAGGGCCACAGGCAATGGGAAATACCTACTCGTTGCCACGAACTACTTCACTAAGTGGGTGGAGGCCGAGCCCTTGGCCAATATCAGGGATATTGATGTAAAAAAGTTCACGTGGATGAACATCATTACTCGGTTCAGCATCCCCCGGGCAATCATCTCTGACAACGAAACTCAGTTCAACAGCTCATTATTCAAGAATTTTTATTCGAGGCTAGAGATCAAGAATTACTTCTCTACCCCAGCGTACCTTCAGAGTAATGGGCATGCAGAAGCTACCAACAAGACCATCATTGACGGGTTGAAGAAGAGGCTGGATGCCGCTAAGGGAAGGTGGGTCGAAGAACTACCCTCGGTCCTATGGACTTACAGAACTACACGTAGAAGGTCTACTGGTGAAACCCTCCTCTCCTTATCTTATAAGATAGAGGCAGTCATTCCACTAGAGGTTGGGTTACCTACAATTCGAACAGAGGTAAGTACCTACGAAGAAAATAAGACACTAGCCTTGGATCTAGACTTAGCCGAAGAGCGAAGGACAATTGCCACCATTAAATTGGCAGCCTATTAGCAGGCCCTTGCCAAATGGTACAATAAGAGGGTGAAACACCATGAGTTCGGCATAGGAGATCTGGTCTTAAGGAAAGTGCTCGGCCATATGAAGAATCCAATATAGGGAAAGTTGGGCCTGAACTGGGAAGGTCCGTACAAGGTTACCTCCAAGGGTGGTACTGGAGCAAACCACCTGGAAGACATCAGTGGAAAAGAAGTCCTTGGGCCATGGAATGCAAACAATCTCCGCAAGTTTTACTTTTAATCTTTTAGTTTCTTGTAATTTTTCATTATTTACAATAAAACGCCGCTGTTCGGCATGTGCTTTTTTCCTTCACTCTTAAAGTTTTTATCAATTGACGTTCCTAACAAAAACTTGGGGGGCATACCCTAAGTACGGCAAGCACAATGAACTTCTCCTCCAGCAGCACAAGTTCGATGTTTATTCGAACTAATTATGCCCTTAGTATAGATGTTGATCCCATATTTAGGAAGATTAAGCCTAAGAAGGCTGGGTTCGATGGCTATCGGAACTAACTATACCCTTAGTGTAGACGTTAATCCCATACTTAAGATGTCTAAGCCTCAAAAGGCTAAGTTTAAAATTTATCCGAACATATACAACTTTTAGTATGGATGTTAATCTCATACTTATGATGATTAAGCCTCAAAATGAGAAGTTCGAAGTTTATCCGAACTGAATTAACCCTCAGTATGGATAATAATCCCATACTTAGGATGATTGAGCCTAGAATTGCCAAGTTTAAAGTTTATCCGAACTATTTAATCCCTTAGTATGAATGTTGATCCCATACCTAGGATGTTTAAGCCTAGAAATGCTAAGTTCGAAGTCTATCCAAACTATTTAATCCCTTAGTATGGATGATAATCCCATACATAGGATGTTTAAACCTAAAAAGGCTAAGTTCGAAATTTATCCAAACTATTTAATCCCTTAGTATGGATATTAATACCATACCCAAGATGTTTGAGCCAAAAAGGTTAGGTTCGATGTTTATCCGAACAAAATTAGCCCATAGTATGGATGCTGATCTCATACTAAGAAAGTTTAAGCGTAAAAAGGCTGAGTTCGAAATTTATCCGAACTAATTAAGCCCGTAGTATGGATATTAATCCCATACTTATGATGTTTAAGCCAAAAAAGGCTAAAGTTTGAATTTTATCCGAACTATTTAAGCCCTTAGTATGGATGTTAATCCCATACTTAGGATGTTTTAGCCAAAAAAGGCCAAGTTCGAGGTTTATAAAAATTATTTGAGCCCTTAGTATGGATGTTAATCCCATACATAGGATGTTTCAGCCTAAAAAGGCTAAGTTCGAAGTTTATCCGAACTCATCTAACCCTTAGCATGGGAGTTGATTCCAAAATTATGTTTTATCCCTTAGTGTGAATAATGATCCCACACTTGGGATAATTAAGCTTAAAAAGCTGAGTATGGGAGTATGCCCGAATTACTTGAGCTCTCAGTACGAATGTTCAACAAAGACCATACAAGTATGAAAACTAAGACAAAATAGAAGTGTTCTTTTCATTAAAGAGGGGCTAGAACCCTCGAAACTACAAGAACAGGTCCCGAAGGGCAGGACCGAGAAAAACTTCAAAAATAATGAAACGAAAACCCTCAAGGGGCAGCTAGGAAGTCTTCAGTTGTTTCGACGGGAGTCCCCACTTCCTCGGCAGCAGCAAGAGCAACAACATCCACCTCGACTTGGCCCGTCCCCACGGCGGCATCTTCAAGTGCTTCCTCTTCTGCTTCCACTTGTTTGTTGGGCAAATGGACCTCGGTGTATAGGGGAGAGGTGGATTCGGCCCCAGCCACTTGAAGGGCCGCCTCCCATGCAGCAGCAAAAATAATGTCCTGAAGCTTAGGGATCTGCCCCTTGTAGTTCTTTGTCCCTTCAACAACTCCCTCAGCGTATGCCTTCTCGCTGGCTAGAGCCAGTTCGGCCTCAGTTTTGCCAAGCTGGGCTTGGGAGGCCAAGAGCTGGTCCTCCTACTCTTTGAGCTAGCCCCTCAGGGTAATTTTCACAATCTCCAGTTCAGAAACCCTCTCCCTTGCAGCATCGGCAGCCTTGGTCTTCTCCCGTAGGTTAGACTCCAATTTTCTCATTTGTTTGAGGTAGTTGAAGTTGGCTTGACAGAGCTTCGTGAGCTCACCTTCCTGCGCTTCGACTCGCTCCACCATTGCCATCATGCGCTGGGGGCTCTAAGGGAATAAACACCAAACAAGATTAGTTATGAAAAAAGTAGTATCGGATAAAAAGGACAGGCCAAAATTAAAGAACCTGGATGGAGTGACGTATGGTGGATCTGACTAGCTTCTCGTGAGGAATCTTTTTGACTTCCTCCATGTCCGCCGGCAACAGCAGTGCCTTGGAGAGGCCATAGGCAGTCTCAAGGGACCCTGCCTTGTCCTCAATTGTGATAGGCCGTCCCCCATTTGTCAGCACGGGGGTCCACGGTTCAGCACCTTTCGTGCCCTCAACAGCGACCTTCTCATTCCCTTTGTTCCTCTTCCCTTTCCCCTTCTGCAACTCCCTTTCTTTCGGGCCCTCAGACGCCCTGGCCTCCTTAGCCTCTGCCTCCACGGCCCTCTTCAACGGTTTCAGAGGGGTAGCACTCTCGGTAAGTTCGGCTACGAGATCGGTACTCGCCGCACGTTGAGCATCTTCCGCCCGAGTAGTTGTTTTGGCACTCGGCTTCTTCTTCGGACCTCCGAGGGTTAAAAAGTCAGTCAGGTCGGCAGCAGGTGCTTTCTTTTTGGCCATTTCTTCGATGTGAGCTAATTCTGAGGAGTCCGCCGAAGATGTCGATGATGAGATGGAGATGGTGTACCCCGGGGATGAAGGCCCAAGTTCCTCGGCTCTAAAAGAGGGTTGGGCAACAGTCACTTGCCTCTTCGCCCTAGTGTTTGGTAGAACTATTTCTTTTGGGAGGTCAGCCGGTGAAGAGGCTTCCCCTACCACCCAAACACCGGTTGTGTTTGGTCTTATAAAACTACGGTAGGTCGGGATGTATTTAAGCAAGATATGGGCAGCCCTTCCAAGGCCCTTTTGCTCGGGAAGACCTTTGTACTCCCAAACATTTCTAAAACCTTTCAAATGGACCCCCAGAAGAGGCCCACAAGCTCAGTTGTTGGCTACTTCACCTGTACCGAACAAAAAATAGACAAGGATTCAGGCGGATGTAAAGAACTCTGAGTGGAAAAAAAAGACAAACATATGGTGATAGGGACTACCGGGGCCGAGTCCATCTCTCCGAGGAACTGTGAAGATGTCGTGCACCTCGTTGGGACCGAACTTAAAGTTCCCGATGATGTAGAGAAATTCGTCGTCAACGTCCTTCCCCGAGTCCGGTAGTTCGATCACCAATTTCTCATTCACCCTATTTGCTTTGAGGTAATAGGACCCTGAGGAATGCTTAACCATGTTATAACAATACACAATATTCCAGATACCGAGATTGGTACCCAGGATCTGGTTAAGTTCCACAACGCTCATTATCACTCTAAACACATTAGAGGACACTTGCATTGGGCTCACCCTGTAGTGAGAAGTACTCTCCGAAGAATAGGATGAAGAGGGAACCGAACACCCCCTTCCACTATGACAACTAATGGAAGGGGAAGCTTGTCCCAGTTCCCCTCACGGGAGTCGTCAGGGTTGGCCAGAGTGACCCCAACGTCGTCAGGAATCTGGTACCGACGACGGAAGTCGCGCATTGCTACCGGCGTTGCTGCCAGTTTCCTGAGCTTGCCCATTTCGTTCAAGAATTCTTTTTTGAAAAGAAAAAGGGAAAGGCGAAGAAACGAGAGGAAAACGAAAAGAAAAATGGGCTAAGACGTATCTCAAAGAAAAAAGGAAGAAGAACGAGTGAGAAAGAGCTTACAAAATCGCCAATTATGGAGTGGTGAGACGCCGATTTCTGGAGAAATGCTTCACTGGAATCTGGGTTGGTCTTCGCCGTGAAAATAGCAGAGGAAATCCAGAAGCTTGAAGGTTCGAAGGAGCAAGAGTGGTAGAAAAGGCAAAAATGACGAAGCGATGGGTTTTTATACCCATCGTTTCAAACGACAAGCGCAATCACTAATGATTCAACGTTTGACACGGCCTCCATGCACCACTCAAGACGTGCCACATTAGCAACACAAAGCTCGAGGCCAGCCGTCGTCAGTTATGAGGGCACTCAACAGACTTGGGCAGTCTAACCATCACCTGATGAACAGAATAGAGGTCCCTGAACAAGGGACCACCCTTTGGAATTCCAACCCTCAGTACACATCCCGAACAGCTCGATCGCATGAACACCGTGCAAACATAGATTTTCAACCGAACAAGGATACAAAACTCTGGCCCTTCACCGAGCAGTCCAACCGAGCAAGAACCAGAGCTGGGGGCAGTTGAGGGAGGACAAAAGTATTGGGCCTAAAGCCCAGCCTAATTGAATGGGACCAAGGCCCCAGAAGGGAGGCCAGCCCAAAACGTACTGGTCCGGCGCTCGAAAAGCCTGGACCAGGGGAGGCCCATGTTGGCCCCTCAATAGGAATGATATCTCAATAAGATACCCTCCTCAATACGGTTTGATCGGATAAAAGGGATAGAAACAAATAACGTTAAGATAGGAAGCAAATCTCTAAAGAATCAAGAGGCAGAATCCTAAGAGGATTCAGCCTCATGGGGTTTCAACCCCTATATAAAGGAATGTACTTTCAAACCTATAGGTACGTAATTCTGAAGCCCAAGCTCTTGCTTAGAAACCTCTCTTAGAGATATCTAACTTCAGCGTCGGAGTGCCTCCCGGTCATACCCGGCCGGTAGGCGCTAACTGTGTTCTTGGTGGTTGCAGGAGTTCGGCGGCGGAGCAAAGAGCATCTAGTGAGTTCGGAAACGAGGAGTCTGGCCCATATTCTGCTCGGGATCATCAGTATTGGGCCAGTTTACCTAGTCCTGATTGTGCCGAACAAACCCAAACAGTTTGTACCGCGCACAATATCTGTATAAAGTATATTGATATTTATAAAAATAATAAACACCACACCTAAAAATGTATTACTATTAATATCTTTATTAATCTATTAATCACCACCCATGGCATGACCCATAAATCAAATGAGGCAATGCCCATTGTTCCTCTGTAGACTAATCATCTTCCTCTCCTTCCCCTATCGCCCACTGTCACCTTCTCCAGCCAACGTCTCCTCTTTCTCCTTCTTCCTTTTCGAGTTTTCTATATCATCTTTTGCTACTTTTCCATGTCCCCACTTCAACCCTTGTTCCCTTTTGGTTTAGATGGTTCTTGAATGTAGGAATTTTGCGTTGAGTGTAGAAATTTTCCCATAACGCAAAGGGTATATTGAGATTTGGATGAAACCCTATTAATAGACGTAGAAAGAAACCCTTTCTTTCACCCTTTTAATCGACCTAGGTGGCTTTCTCTTGGGCGATTCTGTTGCGGCCATGGAAGCGTCAACGCTCGCCAGTTTCTTTCATTGGAAGGTTCACCTCCAAGTTGCTATGGAAAGAAACCCTTTCTTTTCGATATTATGTAGCAAAGAACTCCTCCAACATTGTTAAAGACTATTCTTTCAAGATTCCAATGGGTGAAGATTGCAACCAATTCGGGTACGAACTAATTTCCTAATTTACAACTTTCTATTTTCAAGAACACTCCGATGAGGGACTGAAGTTTTTCTCAACTACCTTCTGAACCAGATTATAATTGTTGGAAAATTGCAGTCATCGAACGGAATGATCTAGATTCTCTCAATATCTTTTGATTTTGTAGATTAGTTATTGATCGAAATTTCTCCTATGAGGGACTGAAGTTTTTCTCAACCACTTTTTCATGCGTCATTGCTCTCGGTAATGACATTCGGTGGTAAAGGTTGTCGTGATTGCCAATGCAGGCACTGTCGGAGAAAAAACAACCGTTGCTTCAAAACAAAGGTTATGTACTCTTTGGCCCCTACTTACATCCTACACTTATAACAACACACATACACCCACACACACTCTCTTGTTAAGTTGGGAACACAACAGAGAATATATTTTATTAAGTGTAAACACTTATACAATAGAATAAAGTACTCAGAACTCTAATCTAGAACACCTCACTCACACCTCACTAGAGTTCATTTTATTTGACACTTGAGACGCTTACTTTGGATCCCTCAAGTTTTACACACAATAACTAAGGCCTCGTTTCCCTTTCATAGCCTTCCACCTCCTCAATCGATGGCTAGGATCATCTTGATTCAATGGGCCTTATTCATTATCTAGAGCAATCAAGAAATTTCTAAGCTTCTATAATCTTCTTTCATGTTCTAGAATACTTTGGGACATGGCAGAGTCTTCTACCTTATTCCAGAAAGCTCTAAAACCTTTCAGACCCATTTAGAATTCAAGATGCTTTCGAATTATTATAGAGTCTTCTAGAAAGTTCTTCAATATTCTACAGTTTTTTAGAAAATTCTTCAGCATTCTAGAATCTTCAAGGAAGCTTTAGAATCTTCCATACTCTTATTGAAATTCTCTAAATTGTTGTAAAGAGTCGGTGGTGACTCTTTAACACTCTCCCTCAGCACCGACTCCCCATTTCAGTTCTGACCAAGAGATCACGTCTAGTTGCTTTCGGAACTCTGTTAGTTTTACAGCGCCAAGTTATTTTGTAAACTTGTCTACTACTTGATCATCAGTTCGAATGGCCTTCATCTCTATCTCTTCTTGCAGCACCTTTTCTCTGATAAAGTGGTAATGTACCTCCACATGCTTTGTCCTGGCATAAAATACTCGATTCTTTGCCATGCGTATTACTGATTGATTGTCACAATATAAATGTACTCCACAATTAATTTGTTGGTGTAGATATGCCATTAATTGTATAAGCCAAGTACTTTCGTGTGCTGCCATTGCTACTTCACTTTATTCTGCTTCTGTAGTTGATAATGATACTGTAGGTTGCCTCTTGCTACACTAAGAGATTGCTCTCGAACCAAGGCTAAATACATATCCAGTAGTGGATCGTCGGGTGTTCGGGTCACCACCATAGTCAGCATCACAGTGACTAACTAACTTACATACTTCGTTTTTCTTGTACAAGAGACCAAAGTCAATTGTACCCTTCACATACCTTAGTATTCGATGTAGTGCTTCCAAGTATGGCTTCTTAGGTTTTTGCATAAAGCAACTTACTACACTAACTGCAGATGTGATGTCTGGCCGTGTGAGAGTTAGTTAGATTAAACTACCTATTATTTGTCGGTACATGGTTGCATCCTCCAAGTCTTTCCCTTCTTCTGAACATAGGTTGACGTTGGCCTCTATTGGTGTGGAGATTGACTTGCACTCGAGCATTTCATATTTCTTTAGTAGATCATTTGCATATTTCGCCTGGCAGAGAAATAGGCCTTCTTTGCTTCGGTTAACCTCAAGTCCAAGAAAATGTTTGTGCTCTCCAAGTTCCTTCGTTTGAAAATGTACTGCGAGGTTCTCTCTTGTCCTTTGAGTCTGCATGTGCAATTGAGTATCAACTTTGGACCAAAAACTATGTTAGCTTACCATACCACGTTCTTGGTGCTTGTTTTAGACCGTAAAGATCTTCTTTAATTTGCAGACATGATCTGGATGACTTTTGCTTTCAAATCCTTTGGGCTGCTCCATATATATTTCTCAATCAATCTCTCAGTGTAGAAAGACATTTTTAACATCCATATGCCATAACTTCCAAGATTTGCTAGCGGCCAGCGCTATCAATACTCATACTGTTGTGATATTTGCTATTGGACTAAATGTTTCATCATAGTCCAGTCCATACTGTTGTGAGAATCCGCGAGCTACTAGTCGAGCTTTATACCTTTCTATTGATCCATCTAGACGAGTCTTCACTTTATATACCCACTTGCATGATATCGGCTTCACATACTTGGGCTTGGGTACTTGTTCCCAAGTTTGCTTATGATTTAGTGCTTAGATCTCTTCTTCCATTGCCTTCTGTCATTCTTTGCCTTGATATGCTTCTTCAAATGTTATTGGTTCCGTTATACTTTCTTCTTCAGCTAGAGCAACATTTATATACTTCGGGTTAGGTTTTCTTTGTTTAGTTGATCTTCTGACATGTGGCATCTCTTCCTCAACTTCTTATTGATTTGGACGAATTTCTTCTAAACTCTTCTGATGTGCACCGGTTTACCATGGGCTTATTGATTTTCCTTGTGCCCTGGGCAGACTAGACTCTAGCTCACTAGCTCCTGGTGTAGTTGTTGGACCCTTGCTGATTTCAAATTTTAGAGGCGTTTCTTCTCATTGTCCCAACTTCCTTAGTTTCTTGTGTAATTAATCTTCTAAATTCTCAGAGTTTGGAAACTCTATCATTTGTGGTGACCACCATGATGAGGCTTCATCAAAGACAACATTTCTAGATGTATAGCAGCGACCGGTTATAGGATTGCAGCATTTCCACCCTTTCCTCACACATCATAGCCCATGAAGATGCAACAAATTGCCTTTTTTATCAAACTTGGTACGCAATTGATTAGGTACAAACATAGAGCAGACATATCTGAAGACTCAGATATGTCTTCAGATCTGAGTCTTCAGATCTGAAGACTCAGTTGATACAAATCGTAACTTTACCTGTGGTAGTCAGTTGATCACGTGAGCTGCTGTCATCATGCACTCTACCCAAAATTGATTTGGCACATTCTTAGCATCTAGCATGCTCCAGCATATTTTTGCAAGATGTCGATTCTTTCTTTCTGCGATGCCATTCTGTTGTGGAGTCCTTGTGCAAGTCATTCATCTTCGAATTCTGCACTTTTTAAAATAGTGTGAGAATTCGTTTGACGTATATCCTCCTCTATTATCTGCTCGAAGACATCTAATCTTTTTGCCAATTTCACTTTCAACCTTCTCACGAAACTCTTTAAATTTAGATGAAGTTTCTGACTTTTCTTTCATGAAGTATACCTAAACATACCTAGAGAAGTCATCGATAAAGGACACCATGTAGTGCATTCCATTAATTGATTCATGCTTTACCCGTTTGGGCAAATCCGAATAGACCAACTCCAAGGGCTTTTTAACTCTGAAGGTTAACTCTTCATATGGTAACTGATGTGCCTTTCCATATTGACAACCAGCACAAATTGCATCTTTACGAATATCAAGCTGGGGAAGCCGCCCTTTTAGCACAGATTTATTTATCATTATCCTCAGCTTGTGATAGCTCACGTGTCCCAAGCATGCATGCTAGAGGTCTATAGTCTCATTTTTTTGAGTCTTATCTATGTAGGCTGATTCTGCTGACATTACGTAGATAGAATCTAATTGGCGTCCCTCCATAATTGGTATATTTGACGACTTAAGGCTTCGGTACACCTTAACATACTCATGACCAAATACCACATAATTCCCAGAGGATGTTAGTTGTGATACAGACAACAAGTTCTTCTTTATCCCAGGCACGTGGTAGGCATTCTGTAATTGAATCTTATTAGAACTAAAACGAAGAACAATTACAGTCTTACCCACATAAGTGATTGCCAACCTTGAATGGTGAGCTGTCGCTACTACTTGGCCTCCTTTGTAATCAGATAGGCTAGATAACTTATCTTTTTCTCCAGTCATATGATTAGAACACCCTGAATCAACGACCCAATCATTACTGTAGTTAATTGCTTCAGTTTTAGATTCTGCTATAAGAGCTGGTTCATCAAGCTCAGTCACGATGGAGCACGCAACCACTTCTTCATTAAAGTTTATCACTTCCTCTAAGTAATATGCTTCGAAGGTTTCTGACATCGCAAAGGATGCTTGAAAATCCCACTCTTTTTCGCTACCATTTTGGTGACTTTTTGATGTCACAAAATTTCCTTATGTAGTCTTTCTTTTTAGATAACAATCTCTAGCATAATGACCTTCCTTCCCACAGTTGATGCAGTCTATTGGGCGTTGTCGTGACTCCGAGGATCTTCGTTCATTATTATCAGATTGAACTCCTCCTGGCTGAGTATTTCTTCCTTGATGTTGGGCTTTAACATCATCTTCTCTTTTCTTTCCAAAGTATTGTTGCCTTTGTCTACCCCTCTTGTTTGGTTCTCGTCCCCTTTTGTTATTGCTATAAAGTGCCTTTTCTTAATTTTTTTAGTGAGACACTAACTATTTGTTTGCACAAGTTTTCTTGGTTGGCCAATAAATTTTCCAATTCTATAAGAGTGGGTTGAGTTGGCCAACCTCGTATTGTCGTAATGAATGCATTATACTCGAACCTTAACCCTGTGTATAATTATCTTTCTCATTCTCTCTTCATTAATATTTGCTTGAGGATCTAATTCTGAAATTTCACAGCATAACTCTTTTATTTTTGTAAAATATTCACTAATTGACTTACCTCATTGAGTGGTGGACATTAACTCATTTTTAGGTAATGGAGCTGAGCATCATTTGTTTTTTGAAAATAAGGATGCAAAGGTGTCCCATGCTGCCTTGGGTGTGTCGACATCTCTTATGTGCCAGAGCAACTCATCCTCAATAGTTGATTTGTGCACATACATTGCTTTATCGGCTTTAATCTTCCACTTTCGGTAAGCGTTAGCATTTTTTAGGAGGTGGTGTGATCTCATTTCTACTAACTACCTAACACAAGTCTTGTCTTTCTAAGTAGGACCTGATACGACTTTGCCAACTTTGATAATTGTGGTTATTGAGTATCGTAACTCCGCTTGTTGTGTTCACAAGATCTACCATCGTGACTTGGTGTGATCCTTTCACTTTACCAAGTAAGCTTGCTCCCAGTCCCACAAGCTTCACAGTTTCTACTGTACATGATTAACTCAAGAAAACGGTCTCTAACTGTTAACTCTGATACCAAATTGTTGAGTTGGGAACACAACAAAAAATGTATTTTGTTAAGTGTAAACACTTGAACGATAGGATGAAGTACTCAGAATATTTCTACTCTAGGACACTTCACTTACGCCTCACTAGAGTTCACTCTCTTTGACACTTAAGACACTCACTTCGGTCCCTCAAGTTTCACACACAACAATTAAGGCCTCATTTCCCTTTTAAGTCATCCACCTCCTCAATGGACGGCTAGGATCATCTTGATCCAATGGCCATATTTTTTATCTAGAACAATTAAGAAACTTCTAAACTTCTATAGTCTTCTCCCATGTTCTAGAATACTATACATTACTCTAAGACCTGATAGAGTCTTCTACCTTATTCTAGAAAGCTCTAGAACATTCCAGACCAATCTAGAATTTAAGATGCTTCCGAATTATTATAAAATCTTCTAGAAAGTTATTTAATATTCTAGAGTTTTTTAAAAAATTCTTCAACATTTTAAAATTTTCAAGAAAATTCTAGAATCATTCATACTTTTCTTGAAATTCTCTAAATTGTTGTAGAGAGTGTTGATGACTCTTTAACATCTCTATTTCTCTCAGGTGTTTTTGGACATAAAAAATAAATTTCTTGAATCTCGACCATGATATATAATTTTCCTTCCAACCTCATAAATGATCTAAGGATCTAGAATTAATGAGTGATGGTTTGTTTGCCAGAATTATCTTATTATCTGATTTTTTAATTTTTTATGTTTGAAATATTGTTTGTGCCTTTATATATTATGTTTGAATTATCTGAATTTTTAATTTTTTATGTTTGGTTTGGGAGAAAATTCTAGAGTTTTACAGGATTTGTTTTCGGTATTTAAAAGTTGTTTCTGTTATTTTTTATTTTTTTGATGAAAAATTAGATTTTTGTTTTCTTAAAGGGAAAATCTTCTTTCTTTTTTTTAAAACTATTTTCCTGCCTGTTTTTTTTGTTTTTGAAAAAAATGGTTTTATTGACAGTTTTAGTAAACTGTTTTCTCAATTTTACTTTTTGCATACTAATTGTTTTAAAAGGGTAATGCAAATAGTCTTTTTAAGTTTACTATTCACGGAAAGAACCACTGTTAGTACTGTAAAAAAAAAAAAACAATCTGTTTACAAGTTTATTCATAAAACTTAGTTTAAGCATGTTACACCAATAGTAGTTTGGTGTTTTACTTTGAATAACTCTTATTAATCCCTTATATGAAACTTAAAAATTATAACGCTAATTGTGTGAAACCTGAGAAATTCATTAGTGAACAACTCAGAGAATGTCAAACTCATAATAAAACTAAATCTAACGACTAAAAATAGAAGGATCAAGTCAAGTTTCATTTGTGGATGGGTCAATCACTTGGGTGAAGATGCCTATCTTACAAAGTTGGAACCAATGAAAAATCAAAGGAATTCACATACACAAAATGGGTTTATGTGGTCTTAAACAATAGCTACTATGTGAGTGTAGATTGTAATACCCCAAGATTTTGTAGTTTATGTGTTGAAATAAAAATATGATGTTTGGTTTCTTAATCAAGGTGCTTAAGAGTTTATCTTTGGGGTTTCTTATAAATTTAGTAGTACCTTAAACAATTATTAATAAATGTCACAAAATATTTATTTTTGACTTTACTTGAATCACATCGCTATGTGAATCAATTTTAGAAGTTGACTACTTCTTTGTCGTTTCTTTGACTTGCATACACATTTTTAAAATGTGTTTACAATTTACTAGGGATTTTTGTATAAGATCAAAGTTCATCAACTTTTATCACTTTCTTTAAACTAAAATGCCCTCAATGTCTATGCCACACATAACAAAATGATTCAGTGACAGTGAGGCAATGATGAAGTTCGAAAGATCAAGTTTCTATATAGAGTCAGCAAAATGAACAAGGGTTAAAAAATTAATTTAAGATCACATGAAAGACCAAATGAAAAGAAATTACTTTAAGGTCATGAAGAAATTTACAATGAAGTGAGTGTAGGACGAGACAATAACCAACAATGAAGAGTTTATTTATAGGTTAGATAAAGACTATACCAATGAGGGGACCATTAAAGGCTCTATAAGGCAGATTGATGGATGAATAGTTAATCTGAGGTCATAAGCACGATAAATTATTGATAAGTCTCTTTATGGACTTTTATGATGATTGAATTATAAGTCAGTAACATTATGCTCACAAGGAGAAAAGATAATTGATGAACTATGTCAGAATAGTAAACAAGATCAATCAACGAAGAGTTGGTTCACAGTTATTTGGACAATCAAACAATGAAAAGTTAGTTAAAGGTGAAGATTAGAATCACAAGATGAAGAGTCAATTTCTTGTCATAATGACAACCAATCGATAAATCTCAATTTAGGGGCTTTCATAAAATCGATGGTCGAGGCCCAACTAAGGGCCATGAGGACTAACGAATAAGTGCAAATTCTGTGCCGGTGACAAGGTCAAATGATGAAGAGTCGATTTTGAATTACACTGAGTGATAATGTGTTTGTTAAGTATTAGGGTAATGAGCAAACTAAAAAAAGTAATTTAGATAATTTTAATTTTCGAACTAATTTTAGAGAAAATTTGGATGGACGGGTGGTTATCGATGGGAACAAATGGACATGTAGGTTCCATATGGTAATGGATGGTATTATAGTGGAGTAAAGAATGAGATAAATGAATGAGAATTATATTTGATTGTTGGATGAAATACCGGACTATAAACAAGGCAAAAGTAGGGGTGTAATTTGGGCCCGGCCCAGGCAGTGGATTGGGCGAGCCAAGCCCGGCCCGGGCCCGGCGAGCTCCCGCCGAATTTTTGGGCCGGGTCGGGCGGGCTTTTTAGCCAGGGGTACGACGCAGACCCTAGGACTAAAGGGCTCGATTTGGGCTACGGGCCTCGGGCCACAGGCCCGTGCCTCTGGGCGGGCGTGATCGGCCCGGCCCGTTTTTTTTGTTTTTTTTTTAAATTTATTATATTATATAAGTTTATTATATTCTATAAACTTACAAAAAAAATTTTGTATTCAAATTTATTATATTATATAAGTTTATTATATAATTTATATTATATAAACCTATAAATTATAATTTTTTGTATTAAAATTTATTATATTATATAAGTTTATTATATTATATAACTATTATTATAAGTGTATTATATTATATAAACGTATAAGTTTTTTTTTGTATTCAAATTTATTATATTATATAAGTTTATTATTATAAGTTTATTGTTATATTATAAATTTATTATATTATATAAACTTATAAGTTTTTTTTCTATTCAAATTTATTATGTTATATAAGTTTATTGTATTATATAAACTTATAAGTTATAACTTTTTTTTATATTCAAATTTATTATATCATATAAGTTTATTATATTATATAAACTTATAAAAAATTTTGTTGTATTTAAATTTATTATATTATATAAGTATATTAATCAATTAAATAAAATAAAATTAAACAGTTAAAATAATAAAATGCGATATAAATTTTATTAATCAAAAATCAAATGTAAACAAATTTACACATCGTAAGTATATTGTACATATTAAAAAAATAAAAAAATTGCATCACTATAAGTTTACATCCCAACTAGGTTGACACATACAAGTCTAACAATAATTTGTATTATTCTCTATGTAAAATACATAGCAAATGAAATGTAAAATTACAAATATAAAGCAAAAAAATTTACATATACAACAAATAATCTAAAAAATCAGTCTGAGCCTGATAATTTTTCAAACGTTCTAGATGTGATAGATTATATGTCTACTTCGATTCTTTTATTCTCGTCCATTTCTTGATACCTTTTCGAAGCGTAAAATGTGTCTCGTGTAATCATCAATATTTGAACCATTTTCGGAGTGAGCCTTAATCTATAGTCGCTCAGCACTCGTCCACCTGCACTGAAAGCTGACGTCGAAACAACTGTAGAAACAGAAATTGCAAGTATATTGCGAACTATCGCGGCCAATACTAACCACGACAACTCGTGTTGTTTCCAATAATCTAAAATATCAAAATTATCTTTATCTATATTTTCTACAGCATCAAAATATCGTTGGAGTTCTGTGATAGAACTCCCATTAGGCTTAGAAAGTCATCTATTTTTTAATGATAAACCAATCATCATTACGACTTCGAGACGAGTACTTGACCTATGGGGTTGTGTTGATTGTGGTATTATTTAAATTTTATATTCATCATATAAATATTTAAGTGTTTTATTTATTACTTCTTGTTGGTTTATATTACCATAAATATTTTTTAAAAAATAACACAAACTAATATTTTTACACCTAGGATCTAGTATGCAGGCTATTCCAAAGATATATATTATTTCATTATAATATTTATCAAATTTATCTTTCATACTAAATATCATTTGATAATAATTTGGATTGAGTAAAAATTCATCAAATACTGCGCAAATTTATTTTAATTACAGTAAAACTAATGGAGTAATAGGAGTGTAAATAAAAGAAAATAATTTTGTTATTTGATCAAAAAATTTATAAAAATTTTTATATACATTTAAATTATCTCAATCATTAGACTTTGGTGGTTCAAAATTAATATCTGTATTTATTTTATAATATAAATCAATTACTTTTCTTTATTTTATTGCTAGTGCTAACATTTGATACGTCGAGTTCTATCTAGTGTCTACATCATGTTGTAATTTTTTACTTTTTATATTTTTTTGTTGATATATTTTTCTATACAAATCAACTCTCCTACCACTACTATTTATACATCTTACTGCTAACATAACTCTTTCAGGAGACTCATTGTAATATTTAAATCATTCTTTCACAAATAAATTTAAAATATGTGCGTAACAACAAACATGAAATAAACCACAAGATAATGGAAGCTATAAATGACGTTTTAAATAATATACACATTCATTATTATAAGAAGTATTATTTAAAGTAATAGAAAATATTTTATTTGTAATGCCCCATGTATCTAATTCTTGCCTAATAATTATACTTAAAGATTGACCAGTACAGGAAAATTCTATAGTTTTAAATGAAATTTTTTTTTTTACATAAATTCCAATCATTATCTATAAAATGTGCTACAATACATTAAAATTCTTATTTATTTCTAGCAGTCCATAAATCAGAAATTAAACTAATTTTTTCTTTTAAATTTATAAATAAATTCATTAACTCGATTTTAATTTGATAAAATCTACTTAAAACCCTATTTCTTGTAGTATTTCTAGAAAAACGTTGAAATTGCGGAACAAATCCGATTTATATCATTTCTTCAAATACCGATTGTTCACTCATTGAAAATGGTTGTTCTTGTTTTATTATATAATTAACAACAGCATTTTGTGCGCGAGTTTGTTCTCACGAAAAATTTATAATATTACCAGTTGAATCCCTACCTATTTGCATTTATGAAGTGACATTAAGAGGTAAATTTTTAGGATGAATATCAGCATGTCTATGTAAGTGGCTAGCGCCACTCGATGTGTTACTCGAAAGTAATTTATTATAAATTTTATATTTTGCTTTAATAGTAATGGTGCAATTATTATTTTCTTCAAAAAAAATTTCAAAATATTCCCACACATTTGAAGCTTTTTTACTAGATGAACCTACAGATGCATATGCAAATGTAGCTGAAGCAGTGGATGAAATAGGAACATGGAAAGTGAGATTAGAACTAGTATGTGAAAATATAAAAATATATTCTTCTTCATTACGAAAAAAATATTTGGATCCATCGATTTTTTTTAAAAAAATTATTAAATTTTAAAACAACAAATAAATTAATTTTTTTAGATACTAAATTTTTAATTGCAACAAATAAATTAGATGATAAATTATATACTATAATTTAAATTGCAACAAATAAATAAATTAGAAACTATAATTTAAATTGCAACAAATAAATTAATTTTTTATAGAATAGATACTAGAATTTAAAAAGATTAAAAATGAAATAGAATTTAAATTTTTTAAAAAATTAATTAAAATTTTAAAAAAATATATTCAAAATTTAATTAAATATTGCAAC
>JAOTRH010000025.1:14043561-14072780 GCA_034768845.1 Heliamphora exappendiculata | reverse complement strand
TTTTTCTAAAAAACAGTAACACTGTTTTTTTAATAAAAAATAAAAATAAAATAAAAAATATTTTCTAATTATAATAACAAAATATTTTAAACACAAAAAATAATTAGAAAACAATTTTTTTTATTTCTTTTATTTTTAAACAGTGTTTCCGTTAAAAATTAACGAAAAATTGACAGTTGGACTAATTTGATGCAAAAATTAAATCAGAGAGAATGTTAGTGACATTTCAAAAATCACAGAGGAGGTGATTGATATTTTTATTAACATCAGAGGAGGTCAGTGTAATTTACCCAAAAAATAAATGTGGTTAAGTATTTATAAAAAGTGTCGAAACAATTATTTATTTATTCGTATTCCGAATTATTTTAGTGTGTTTATTATTTCAATGAAAACACTATATAACTTAGGTATTATTATACTTAGGTCAAAATAATCGCAAGCAATTAAAAAATAAACTATTCACACACAACAAGAGGCTTGCAATTCTTTATGTAGAGAACTCTAATTCAGGTAAAAATTACGAAATTAATATAAGTTCAGGTAAATTAAGTATTATATCAATAAACAATTATAAGACTCACTTAAAGGCTCTAATCGAATTCTCAAGTTAGACACCTTAAGTCTCGCTTACTGAATTTATGTACACCATTTTTTATATTTGATCATCACCACACTGAATCATCAATGCATTTTCAAGTATTGAATTCTCAATACTTCACGCCGATAGAATTCACAGATGACAACTTTAAGAATTCATCGAGAGTAATTTTAGAAAACTACCTAAGATAAACAAAAATAAATATGTTGTTGTTGAGCCCTATCTCTTGATAGAATTAATCTTCTATTTATTTTGTCTTTTTATAATGTATCTCTTTTTATAGTGTTTCTGAATTTGATATGGTCTCCTATTTGTAATAAGAGAAACTAAGAAAACTTTCTAATTAAAGAACTCTCTGTAGAATTTTAATAAGGCCAAAACTTTATTTTTCATAATCTAAAATTATAATTATTGAGATAATTACTGTTCGAGCCAACTACGGATCGCTAGAGCGATTTGTTGCGATTGAATTTTCCCTCACCAAGCTTATTTGAGCGAATTTCATTACTTCAAACTTGTGTCAATAGTCTTGTTATATGAGAAGTCTAATCACACAAGATGTTTCACAATTAAAACTCATTTTGGTGAGCACGAACTTCAAATTTAGGAATAAGTTTGTGTTTGGATTAGTTTTTATTTTTTATAAGTTTTTTTGGTTTTTTGATTTTTTTATAAAAATATGAATGTAAAAATATGTGAAAAAAAGTTAGCTGAAGCTAAATAAATAGACTTTTAAAGAAACTTTTAAGCAAAAAATAAATCTTTTCAAAAAGCTAAGCCGAACATAAGTTAAGTCTTCTTCAAGCTTTCTCCAATTGTATCAAAGCTAGAGTTGTTGTACCTTAAAATGTTTTATCCAAATAAAATTTTAATTTTGATACAACTCAAAATATTAAATATAATTTAAACCGAAATAAAAGTTTAATCCTACTTAAACTTTGAATTTTTAATACAACTCAAAATAGTAAATACAATTAAACTGAGTTTTGTATAAAAAATTATCAAATATTATTAAAACTCTAAAAATCTAACAATGTAGAATGCTTTGTCTAATGGCATTAATCAATTTCAGTAACATTAATCAAGACATTAATTGTATTTAAATATAGAATAAATTACACGTAGACTCTTTGCATTCTTATTATATATCACGGTCTATCTTTTTATTTTTATAAATCACACTGCATTTTCTTACTTTATAAAAATTGATCATACTTTAGTCCCTTCATTAATCAACTGTTAGTTGACTTAACAGAAAAATTAAAGTAAGCTAAAATTTTTTTAAAAAATACCAACTTTGCCCTTTCTATTTTTTGGTGTACCTCATTTCACCACTCATTGAATAACATATGTCAGAAGTGCCTAATTCTATTGTTACAAAATTCATATGAAAACTTTCAGTACTTTCATCTGCAAATCCTTGGTTAATTTCCTTATCTTTTCTTTTAGCATCTCTTTCTTTAGTAACTTGTTCACTCTCGTCTTCTAGCATTTCGTCTCAATTTCTTTCCCAGCCTTATCTTCACTCCCACAACCTTCAATTCTTTTTAAAACCTGATCTTCCTCTATTCTCCAACCCAACTCCCTAAACCTCAATACCATTAATTTGTCGAGTTTTAGCTGTCTTGTGCGACTCTCCACAAGATTTGTCTACACGTATTATCTGACTCTCAGTTCCTTCAGTTTCTTCACCTTGAATTTCCCAACCCATTTCTTGTAAACACACAAATTTCTCACCAATTGAATCCAAACTATTTTCTTCACTCAATCTTTTCTTTCCATTCTGATCACAAGATATCCTAGTCTTTTCACACTCTCGATCTCCAATAATTGGATCGGGACTAAAATCAAGAGCCTGACTCCGATCGAATTCCCAACCTTAGAAATTTGGGATTTTGATCACTAAAGAGAGTTAGTGGATCAGGGTGTGTGTGTGTGTGTGAAACAAGGGTAATAAAACAAACATAGTGTGATTCAGTAAATAAGATCTATATTATTTGAAAATTAGAATTACAAATTTAGGAAATCGGTAAGTAAAATCAATAAATTTGCTCTGATCTTGAAACAGAGGTAATGAAACAAACACAGTGGATTTATTCACTCTAATCTTGCTCTTCTGGGTTTGCGGCCACCATCACCACCGAGGAGAGAGAAGAGAGGTTGCCGTTGCCGCCTTCTTAAAAATCACACGGCTTGATTTCTAGAGGAATCACTCGTAAATTTGCAAAAGTGGTGGAAGATCTAGAGGAATTGCTCTATCAAATGGGGATTTGGATGGGATTACATAAAAATTGGGTGGGTTTGTAGAGAGAATGAGGTTTGGGGGAGTGGGGGATTTGGGTGGGTTTATAGAGAGGAATCGGGAGATGAGGATTCTCAGATCTTGAACTGTTGCATCTGAATTCCTTGCGGTTTTCTTAGTTTGGTTGAAAATTAAACCAGATTCGTTAATTTCTAGGTTTGGATTTGATTTTTCAAGTTTGGTGCAAAAATGAAATATTAGGGTTTTGGGAAAGAAGATGAGAAGGTATTTTTGTCATTTTGTTTTCGCGTTACCAGTGTTGCTAGCTAGGGGTGCAGTGTGATTTATAAGAATAAAGGGGTAGACAGTGACATATAATAAGAGTGCATGGGTCTAATTGTAATTTATCCTTAAGTATATTAGCCAATAATTATTTTTGTATTTATTCAAATTCTTATTGCTAAAAAGTGTTATGAAAATTTCTTTTTTTAGTGGTATCAATCAATTTTAGTAGCATTAATCAAGAGTTTTTAAAAAAAATTATTTAGAAATTAGTATTTAAATATATTAAAAAATAGTTATTTTTATATATTTTTAAAAGTCAACTTTAAAAAAAAATTAATAAAAGCTTGGTTTAATAAATATAGGCCATGTTTGATTGATCCGATTAATAATGAAGGGATATATAATTCCATTTGATAAATAAACTCTATGGGACTAGTAATAAATGAATCATTAATACCATATCCTCTTAAACATTGTATATCTCATATTTTGTGGAATTAGTTATCCAGCATAATTTTTTCACAAATTGTTAAATTCAAATAAAAAATATATAATTTTATAAGATATATAATTTAATTTCATATCTAATTTGATCATTGAAATATGTCCATATAGATATAGTAATTTCCCCAAATTTAGTTGAGTTAATTTGTATATTCCATATTTGTTACATAGGATAACCTTTTTATGAATCATGAGTCGATCGTATGGAATCTGTCGATAAGTTCTGGAGTCTTACATGAATTGACGATTATAATAGTTTGACCACTGGTCTCAAAAGAAGTACAAATTACCATTCTTAATTAGTGAGAGAAAGGCATTAAGTTTAATATAGAAAGTTTGATATATAAAAAAATTTATGAGCTACTATCAAGAACTTAGAGTTACGTATTTTGGACCGCATTATTAGATTATTTATTTAATTATTAGTCAATAATTTACTTGGATTGTTATAAATGATATCAAAATCAATTATGGTCTTGCGACGGGTTCTGTGAAAGTGTGGATAGAAGAATAGATACTCCAAAGAGGGGTAGATGTCCTAAAGTTATATACCTTGTGCACGTTAATAAGTTGTTATTCACTTCTTAATCAAGGGAAGAGCTTGAGTTACATAACGAGAGCGTTGCGTATTTGAGCAGACATATTGCGATATTTTATCCCACATTGATATGTACTTAATCTTATATATATTCACATACGAATATAACATCATTTATTAAACTTTATTACAAACTAAATCTATAACAAAATTAGTGTAGATTTATGACTTACAAATATCGAACTACTCTAAAATCTAAACCGAATTGAGGCATAACCGTCTTCTTCGGCCAAGTCCACTCATTTCTTGATCTTGTGAGCTGAGAAAAGCCTAATCGTATGATGTTTTTGAGCGCCCACTTAGTCGTTGGAATCGTAATTTCTCTCATTTCATCTGCGCACGTTCTATTATGTACAAATTTTTTCCTCTGTAAAATTGGGTTGATATTAACTTTTTCTGTCCCAATTTCTCCCAACCCACGATCGATTACATAGAATTGATATATTCATATATAAAAACATAAATAAAATTTAGGGTAAATTACACTGACCTCCGCTCTAGTTTCTGACAAAAACAGAACTTCTATGTAGTTTCTGAAATATCACTAACCTCCTATTACGTTTAATTTTTACATCAAATTAGTCAAATCATTAAATTTTTGTTCAGCTGTGCCTTATTTGACGCGTTTTTCTAACAAATTTTTATGATTCAATCCGTTCACTATGTAGAAATTTTCAACTTTGTGTAGCATGTAAGGATTCAGATTCATCCGATATATGTAACTCAGTGATTGTTTTATAAATAAATAAATAAAAATTATAATTTTAAAAAAATATTGTTAAACAAATATTACTCAATCACTTAACTACAGATGAATCTAAAATTTTATATGTTAGACAAACTCGACGAGTTCTACGTAATGAACGGATTGGATCATAATTTTTTTTTTGAAAAACGCGTCAAACAAGGCGCAACAGAATGAAAATTTAACGGTTGGACTAATTTGATGTAAAAATTAAACCTGGGGGAAGATTAGTGACAGTTTAAAAATCACATGGGAGGTTTCTGTTTTTATTAGAAACCAGAAGAGAGATCAGTGTAATTTACCATAAAATTTACTTTTACAAATATAACATGTTGGGAATTTTGGCGTCGAACCATGTAAAATTTATCTTTTTATGATTTGTTTATGATTATTCTGACAAGACTCAAATATAAAAATATTATATTTATTTTTTATTTTTATCTCTATTTCTTTTATATATATATATATATATATATATAATTCTAATCATTCATCAACTATTATTTTTATTTACTATATTATATTTAATTCTCATTAATATAATCTTCTTAAGGTTTACAAATTATCCCAAATATATCTGCGCCCCTGTCTCGTTCCAGTTTCTTCCCGACTTTCTCTCTATTTTTACCTGATAAAATAGGAGATAAAAGACGAAATATTACATCCCAGCCCTCGAGCCCCATTGCCATTCTTAGTTGCACCAAGTTACCTTGACGAAGTTATATATATGGTGAGGACAAGAGCTGTTGATCCAAATACTAGAAGGTATAATTGGTACGTGATGAGAGATTCAGATTCGGATTCAGATTCATTGTTATCAGCCTTGATTAAGACCCTGTTTGGGATAATTTTTTAGTTTTATGCTTATATTTTTTTATATTGTTTGTTGGATTTGCTATTACGTTTTTTTCTCGGCCTTTGTAAAATAGAAAAATCACCATCTCTTGAAATCTATTTTTATTTTGAGTAAATAATTTAATTTTTTGATCAGAATTTATTATATTTTTAGCCCGTCACGATAAGAGGGATCGAAAAATATAATAATTTAATCAAATGATAAAAATATCTACTAAAAACAAAAATAAATAAAATAAAATAATCAAATAGGTCATTATTCCAAATGGAGCCTAAGGGCCTGTTTGGGATAACTTTTAAGCCATCTCTTTTGTAATAAAAAAAGTCAGTTTTTAAGCTTCATTATTTGATTTTAGAAAAACTAATTAATTTTTTTTTCATCTATTAATTCAAGGAAAAAAATCAATACATATCCTAAACACTCTTAACTTTTTTAAAACAAAATTACTATAATACTTTTACTTAAAAAGTTAATCCTATTTACAATAACAAAAAAATCATGTAAATATATCAAACACTACAACATAAAAGTTAAAAGTAAAGACGTTTTAGATATTTTAATAAAAGGCAAAAAAACAAAAAAAAGTAGAAATGCTACTATAAAAAATTGTGCCGAACAATCTAATCTTTTTTGTTTCTCTTTTTTTTTTTTGAAAAAATTAAATTTCTCAAAAATCAAGTTCTTTAGACATTCTAAAAAGGTACTAATGGTTACTGGTTCAACTAGTTAGGCATTGGGTTTGCTCCTCGATGATCATTGGTTAAAATCCCATCAGGGCCATTAGAGGTTTGCCCAGTTGTTAATTTTAAAGTCTTAAGATTAGTCGTGCAAACTGACTCAGAAACCCAATTATCAAAAAAAAAATAAAAATAAAAATTACAGTGGATAGTTTACTTAGAAGGGTGCATTTGGTCTTGTAAGCGTGCGTTTGGTCTCGTTTGCTTGCCCCATATGGCCCAGCCCAATTGATGGCCGGCAGTATTGAGGTTTTGTTGGGCAAATTATAAGGTTCTCTGGGATTTTCATAAACGAAATTAAGTAATATTTTTGATAAATAAAAATATTTAATGTATATTAAGTGAATGAACCTTATTTTTCACCTACTCAACACAAGTAGGTCAATATCATTCCATCCGAGTATTTTTTGTTACATCATTATCTCATTATATGAAAAAACAGCATAAATATTACATAAATAATACCACATAATACTTTAAGATTATTGAATAATCCTACAAAATCAAAGGTTGGATAATGTTTGTGATGACACCACATATTCATGACAAGCAAACATAGCAAATTTTCTATGTTTGGCATAATTTGTAAAAAAAATCAGTTCAAAAGTGATTTGCCTATACATGAACCAATCACATTTATAATTTGAGATGTAATACACTGGACACTTATTTAATAATCTCGAATTACTCGTTGTATTGCTTATATAGTACATCTATTTAATAACGTAGTGAAAAATATTATAAGTAAAACAATGTTTATGCACTTGTATTAGCTATCGTGCGACACAAAATTACTCAATTTATTGGGTATTAAGAATTTTCATTTATCGAAAATACTAAATGGAGAAAAAAATGCTAAAGGGAGCCCATAATACTTTGAAAAATAAATAAAAAATATATATATAATGTATTGATATATGTAAAAATAAAAATTTCACCCTAAAAAATGTATTGATATTTTTTTTTGATTCCCTTATGACTATTATCCAAAACCCAATAAAACTCGTTAACCGGACTAAATAAAAAAGTATCTAAAAACTCTATTAATGATAGCGTTCCTCAAAACTTTTGTCAAATAATTATTTTCTTATTTTAATAGAATTTTTTATAAGTTTGTGTAATTTTTTTATACTTTTTATATTTTTCTCGTCTTATAAAATCAAAAAGTAAAAATTTTAAACTTAAAAATAAAAAAAAGTTAAAAGAGCCAAAAATTAATTATTTTCAATAAAAAAAATCACCTTTTAAATTTTTTAAAAAAAATAAAAAACATATACCAAAATAGCTATTTTCTGCTAGCTAATCCAAAACAACACCAATTTTCAGTAGCACGAAATAACTTTTCCTAGAATCATGTGCACTTACCAACTCTTTGCAAATGTGGGCTACATTTTTATTTTATTTTATGGTGGCACTTTGGAACTCTAGACATGCAATATCCTAACCATACAAATGCTTTATAATATGTTACCTTGAAATCAATTTATTAATTATTAATATTTAACAATTAAACAGAAAGCACCAAACCCAAAAGCAACCTGCTAGCTAGGTGATGATACACAGGACATGTTATGCAAGATAGCCCTAATTAATTATATGTTTAATTATTTTAGTGACAAATTACAAACATTTCTTCCCTTTGTCAGATTTGGAGAAGGTAGTATTAGTGGATAAACTTAAAAGGCCTTTAATGAATTTCAATTTGATGTATAATTATTTGATTCTAACATCTTAAAAAAATCTTGCTCTTAACACACATATGTAAGGGTATTAAAAAAAATCAATAGAACCGATAAAGCGATTCACGTCTATCCATATTGTATGATTTAGTTCTAGTTTCAAATAATAAAGAAACGTTCCTTAGGGTTTAGTTTACGAATTAAGTTTCAAAAAATCGTATAGAATCGATCTGATTTGTTACCTAATTTTTTTACATTCATATTTTATAAATAAAAACTTAAAAATTTTAATTGTTTTTTGCATCTTCCATTTTTCTTTATTTCTTCTCTTTTATAATCTAACTTTTAAACTTTTTTTCCTCATAATATCATAATGTTATTTAATTCATAAATTATTGTAATAGATAAAAAAATAATAAAATAACAAATGAATAAAATATAATATATAATTTATAAGTACGAGAATCTCTTTTTATAGTAATAAACAAGTGATAAAATAAAATATAAAATAAATAATATAAAGAAAGAAGATAAAATTAAATAACAAGAGAAAGTAAATGCACAACTTTTAAAAGATAAAACATGCAAAAAGTACTTCGTTCGAGAATCGCGATTATAAACTAAAACTAGACCTTTTTTTATTAATTTAGTTCGGTTGAGTTTCATGATACACATATTTTGATTTCTAATTTTTAAACTCTTGAAATAGTTTATAATTGTTTAATTCTTAATTTAGTTTGAAATCGAACCATAAATATCCTTATATATACATACACACACATAAATATATACTAGGAGAAGTTACACACAAACTTTGTAAACTATTATCCTATAGGCATGAATGGTTACAATCAATTAGGAAAAGTCCAGTGCACATATTATCTAATTACTATATCAATATTAACATCTTTTGTGAAATTATAAACTGCAATGATTATGTATACAACAAAAAAATATATATTTTGCTTCATTGGAGATTTAGAATTTATGCCCACTTCAAGTATATGATGGTGTTGATAACCTCAGAAAAACATTTATGGATCATTTAGCAACTTAGTTTTAAGTTAAGTTTTCTGTTTAAAGCCAACTTTAAGCTCAAAAAACCAACACTACTAAAAAAATTGGGCTTTTGCATCGGGAGACTACCGTTGCAAATGGCCAATTAATTGTCGCAAATGAGTATTTGCATCGGAAAATGGGGATAGTATTTACTGGGGTTGCAAAAAACTATTTGTGCCGAAAATTACTGTCTCAAAAACATTTGCATCGACAGAAAATTTTTTTTGAGACGGCATGAAAAACGTCGCAAAAACATTTAACAAATAGTATTTTTTTTGCGTCTGCTAACAATACAGTCACAAACAAACTTTTTGCGTCGGCAACTATACCGTTTCAATAAGTTTTTTGCGTCGGCAAATATGCCATCTCAAATACTCTTCCAATATTTAAAAAAAATAGTTATTTGCGACGCTTTTTAAAAGATGAAAAGATTTCACTAAAAACAAAAATAAGTAACATAAAATTTATCTTATTGGCTTATTCTTCTCTTTTTTGAATTTGTTTTGTATTTTAATTAAAAATTTTATTTTTTTAAATCATCTTGCTGTGAAAAATCAAAATTATAATAGTTTAATTAAACGATAAAAATTGTTACCTTGATAATCGTACCTGACCGGTCAAAGAGGGTAAGTGATTGATCGCATACTAGTCTCCAATGCAACCTGAGGAAGAACAAGGAAACTTGACACCGGTGGGGTGCCGGTTGACTACCCTCTGATGCCTAAGTCAGGCTACTCGAAATTATACTAAAGAGAAAATGACTTTAATATATATATATATATATATATATATTTTACTTTATGATTCAAACCTTTTGTTTGTTTCTATAGATCTTTTAGATATATGTTGATCCCTCTTTGCTCTTCACAAAATTCTCAGCCAATTCTTGATTTTCTGGCAATAGTTGAGATTTTGTTGACTTAGTCAAAGTGTATTTTGAACTAGACTTATCGCTTGATTGCTTGGTGATGGGTCGAGTTGGGTCGGTTCATTATTCGGTGACGGGTCAAATCTGGTCGGACTGTTCGGTCATTCGGTATAGGTTGAGTGCCGATCATCAATCTGTACTCATCAATTGTCCTCTATTTCCAAGGCTGTCCAGTTAGCTTGTCTTTGGAAATACAAAGTAGTTGGATCGTCGCTGCAATTACTTTTGGCGGCATCGCGAGAAACGAGGCGCAAGAAATTTAAATGGGCATTGTGTGCTGTTCCTGCGACGGTCCAACTGAGCCACGTGGGCCAATCTTAACAGCTTATCATGGACATGTTTAATGATTAAAAATGTATCTTGCCCTGGGTCGTTGGATCCAAATCCATGGGGTTTATTTCTTGAACCTACTCTAAAACTACCTCATTTTAATACTTCTCGGGCAAGAGATTTCGTGGAGCTTGCTGGGATTTTCTTCTTTGATCTTTCAAAGCGTCGTTCCTGGTAAGTCTTCTATGTCTTTTAATTTTCTTGTAACTCTGGCTTCCTTAGTTCCTCCCCTTTTCGATCCTTTCCCCCTATATTTCTTGAAAAGGGTGTCTTTATCCACTGCCAACCCGGTCCTCCGCCTCCAGTTGACGCTTTCGTCGTAAATATTCCTAACTTCGAAACTTTTCTCTCCAAAATTTTTTATTTTATTAGATTTTTATTGCCTATTGTTAAAATAGGGATTGGGGAATATCTTCAAACAATTGATTCTGACTCTAAGAGAACTTTCTCTCTCTCATCCTCTGCCCTAGAAGGAAAAGGGGAGACTTCAACCTCTAGGGCAACGTCCCTAGCTAAACCTTCACGAGGCCTGGCCGTCGAGTCTTTAATCTAAAAAATTAAGGCTTCTAAATTAGAGAACCTGAGAGAGAAATTTCAAATCCCTCGGTCGGTCGATTTAAAAATCTCTCTTCCTAAGGAGAAGGCTTGTTATTTCTCATAGAGGGAACTGTGTGTGTACGAACATTCTTTCTTTACTGGTCTTAGGCTCTCCTTCCCTCGCATAGTGAGGGAGTTATTGGATTTCTTGGGTTTATCCCCTGGCCAACTCTTTTCTAACGCCTGACGAGTCCTATTCGGGTGTATTGTTCTGTGGGAGGAGTCAACCAGTAGTTCTTTAACTGTAGAGAAGTTTTTACACTGTTACCATCCCAAGGAGAGGTAACCTGGGTGGTACTATTTTCAGTCTCGGTCTGAGGGCTGAGTTCTGATCCAAGGATGCCCTTCTTTTAACAAGCGTTGGAAAGAGAAATAATTTTTCTTGTCAGGCACTAATTGGGAGTTCTAGTCTTGGAAAGAAGTAGGACCCAATGTCTCCCTTATTTGACCAATTTGGGAAGATCCTCAGCCGGCCAGCATATTTGCGGAGGCGATCCTTAGACCGAGAGCTTTGAGCCGAGTGGAGGCTGTGAAAGAATACCCCAATAGAACATATGACTTCTTAGTAACCACCGAGAAACTGAGTGGCTATCTGCTCGGTTCGACTATTCTTCGTGAGCACTATTCTTCTTCTCAATTTCTCTTATTCTGCTATTATTTTTATATAATTATCACTTATGTACATTTTTGTATATAGTCTGGCAAAACCCTTGGATAAGGCACTGATGGCCAGGGTTAGGGCACGAGTGAGTGTTGACTCAGAGGCTCCTCCTGCCCCAAAGAAACCAAGGTTTTTGAGCAAAGGAAAGATTCAAGCTCATTCCCAAGAGTCTCCTATTGCTGTAAACAAGAACGTGGTCAAAATAGATCCCTCACCTGATGGGGAGGATCTCTCTGTTGCCATTTCTCCTCGCCCTCAGTCTTCTGCCCCAGCGTCGACTAGCTCTTTGGCCTCAGCCACTGAATCCCAAGCCGCAAGAGATATAATGATCAGCTTTGAAGCTGCCAAGACAAGAATGCAGCAATTTATTGGAGATGAAGTTAAGAATTTAGCCACTATAGGTACTGGCCAGATTTCTCGAGACCTACTTCTAGATCTGACTAGGGTAAGCCTTCATACTTCTTTTTTTTTCAGTTACCGCTATTTCCTACTTATATACTTACCTTTTCTTTCTTCTTTTCTTTTGTGTAGGTTTGTGTTTAGTCTGTTCATTTGTACCAGCGATGTATTCAGCAAGAAGTATGAATTCGAGATGACGCAAATGACATCAATTAGTTGAAGGAGGAGTAGACCAAAGCTTCCGAGGACTCAGAACGAGTGAAGAGTGATCTGACCGAGAAGGAGGGAAGGCTAAAGAACCTAGAGATCGAGCTAAAGTGAGCCTATGATCATGTTGCTAACCTGGAGGTTCAAGTGGCGGCATTGAAGAGGGAGGATGACATGAGTAGGGTCAAGATTGTGGATCTGACAGTCAAACTTAGAGCTGAAGGGACAGCCATCGAGAAGTTCAAGTCTTTGAAGAAATACATTGCGGAGCCAGCCGAGTATTATATCAGTGATTTTGACAAGATGAAGGCCCGAACTTGTGTTCACTTCCCGGACTTTGATTTTTCTTTTATCTCTGCTGAAGACGAAGATGGGGAAGAAGCCCTTTAGATTTAACTTCTTATTTCTAAAAACTCTTAGTTTCTAAAGAACTTTCTATTTCTGTCGTAGTTTGGGTAAAACACTTAACTGTTTTGAATGATTTTTGATGGTGGGTTGTTTTTTTATGGCCAGTGGTTGGATACTTTATTCGTGATTTTGATTGGTCCCCTTATGTTGAATGGAAGTTGGTTATTTTGACTTGTTTGATTGCTTATGTATTACTCTTTTTGAGATCTATTTTGAGGATGAGTAAGTTCTTACTTTATGTTACTTGTTGACTTATCTTTTTCGAATAGTTGTCTCTTTACACTTGTGTTAGTTTTGTTTTAATAAGTATGATCTGACTCATACTTTTGACTAAGTATTCGACTTGCCCGACCAAGTCGATAAGTAACAAAAACTTTAAATTGTATAATCTTGATTTATTTAGTCGGTCGTCCGGCAACTTGACCTTGTGATTAGCCTCGGGTAAGCAAAGCTTGTTCCCTTGGGCTGGTCAGTCGTCTAACAATCTGACCTCTTGAATAGCCTCGGCCATGCAAAACTTGTGCCTCTTGGGCTGGTATGTCGTTTAGCAACCTGACCTCTTAGATAGCCTCGACCAAGCAAAGCTTGTGCCTTTTGGGTTGGTCGGTCATCCAGCAACTTGACCTCTTGGATTGCCTCGGCCAAGCAAAGCTTGTGCCTTTGGGGCTGGTCGATCGTCCAATAACCTGACCTCTTAGATAGCCTCGGACTTTTAAATAGTCTTGGCCAAGCAAAGCTTGTGCCATTGGGGCAGGTCGGTCGTCCAGCAACCTGACCTCTTGGATAGCCTTGGCCAAGCAAAACTTGTGCCTCTGAGGCTAGTCGATCATCCAGCAACTTATCCTCTTGGATAAGTACCTTAGCCAAAATTCTGAATATCAACGAGAAAAGAGCAAAGTTCTTTTATTCTCAATCTTCGTTAATAATTTCTCAGAAGGAAAAATAAATCAAATTAAGAGGAAAATACTGCTGAAGGAAAAATCTACTTTTATTAAGGAAAGAAACTGAAAAACTTTACTGATAATACTTTCTTAGATGTTCTGTATTCCAAGCGTGGGAAAGGTTCTTGCCCATCATATCTGTGGCGCCGGTATTTTAGGGTTTTGAAAATGGTCAAAAATAAGAAAATTTAAAGATGTTTGAAAATATTTTAACACCTTGAAAGTCAAATTTTAAAAATTATTTTTTTGTTGATAATAAAGTCGCCACTTAATTTTTGAGAAAAACTAAGAAAAACAAAAATGACTACTGATCTTTAAAACGTTTAAATAGAGAAAAAGGGTTCGGGGGATAAGATATATATCGGTGAAGGTGTTAGGCACCTCATTCGTCCACTCGTAAGGTTGGTTTCTACTAATTATTATTGATTTTTTAATAAAATTTCTCAAATGAATGCAAATAAAAAAAGTAGAGGTAAAGAGAGAACATTTAAAATTAAATATGAAAAATACAAAACATATGTATATAGAACTCCAAACAAAGCAGATAAGAAAAGAAAATCCTGAATTCTACGACATGCAATTTCTAACTAAAGAATACATGAAGTATACCCACATGCAATTTCATCAAAACAAACTAAACTATCATGATTTAAATAAAAGAACAAAACATGCTAGAAATTGTTAAAATTACCTAAACATGAATTGTTAATAAGAGATAAATTAAACTATTCTAAACATGGTTTCAAATAAAGAAGTTAAAATATGCATATCACCAAAATAAACTAGGTTAGCATTAATATGATTATTTTTTACCAAAAAAAATGTTAAACTAAAATAAAAAAGTATATACAATTATATACTCAAAAGTTTTATAATGAAGAAAAACAAATGACAAGAATTTTATGTAATTTCTTTTACCTACACAAGAGAAGATTTAAAGAGTTAACTAAAAATAAGAGAAAATGAAAGAATATTTACAAAGGAGATTTAACCAAAAAGTTTTAAAAGATAACTAAATTAAATTATTTAACCAAAGATCTAATTATCTTATATTTTGAAACAAAAGAGAAAAAAAGAAATAAAAGGAATGAAATGAATAAGAGAATTTTAACTACTATTAAAAGAGAAAACTATACTACTATTTGAAAGATGAAAAAAAAAAAAGAAGAATATTAACTAGCTTAAAAGGCTTTTCGTGATTTTTGGTTTTAACAAAATGAAATAAAATAAGTATTAGGAATAAGGTCAACATTAAAAGCAAAAGAAATGGACAAAGGATAGGAAACAAAAAAATAAAGAATAAATAACTAGATAATTATTAGAAAATGTGAATGTAGTATTAACAACTACATTCACATGAATGTTAGCGCATTAATAATAAGAATTAACAACATTACAAATTGTAATTGTTTAAATATATTAGCACTTAATTGATGAATTAATGAGAAATAGCAATGCGTTTAGTGCGAATATGTAAATTAAGAAATTAATTAAAATGACTAAATTACATGAGGCAAACTAACTAATAAACAAAGTTAACTATAGAAATGAAAGAAATATAGAAAATGAAATTGAACTTAACTCGATCACTCTAAAAGAGAGAGAATGTACTTAAAAAGATCGAGAATCCAAATGAAATACTTAGATTGCTAAGGAATTTTCGAGTCGGGAAATGACATTGGGCAATTCGATCCTTGAGCGATGATCCAAGCTAGGGTTTCATAACTTCAATATCGGGGGTTCAGCTCTCAGTACTTCGGTAGGATTTCGGCGTCGGGGTTCAGATTGCTCGGCGACTCGGCAAAGCTTCTCTTACTAAATCTCTCTCTAAAATTCTCCTTGAAAACGTACGCCGGAGTACGGTATTTGTAGAATTTTTCAACCAATGAGATACTGACACGTTTTGGGACACGTCAGGCCATTTGGAGTTGGCGATCGCCAAGTTATGAGTTGGCGGTCGCCATGTTTGAAAAGGTTCCAAAAGATTCTATTGGCGGTCGTCACAATGCAAGTTGGTGGTCTCCATGTTGAAGGTGGTTATCGTCACTTTTGGCTATAATTTTCAAGAGGTTATATTGGTAGTTACCACAATGAACATGGCGGTTGCCACAACAAGTGGAAGTTTTTAAAGGGTTCTATTGGCGGTCGCCATTTTAGAGTTGGTGTTTTAAAAAGATTTCATTAGTTTAAAGGTTTTGATGATTAGTTTGAAGGTTTTGATGATTAGGTTTAAATATCGAGCTTGAATCATTTCTCGAGGATCGTACTGAGGCACCATTCCAATCGTTTTTATTATCAAATTCACCTAAGATTAGGCGGGATCAAATTGGGGTATCTATAATATCCTTTAGCCTGTATACATCTGCTCGGATTCTACTCTCTACAAGGTATGGTCCTTCCCAGTTGGGAGCTAACTTGCCGTCCTACTGATTCTTATTCGCCTGAGAAGCTTTTCTTAAAACTAAGTCCTCAACTCTGAATTCTCTTCCACGCACATTCTTGTTATAGTGCTTCTTCATTTTTTGATGGTATATTGCCATTATGAGTGCTGCTATTTCTCTGACTTCATCCACACTATCAAGGTTTGCTCTCAACCCTCTCTCATTCTCTTCTTCTTTGAAGTGTTCTAGTTGGATGTTCAGCAATCCAACTTCGACAGGAATCACAGCCTCACTCCCGAACGCTAGCATAAATGGGGTTTCTCTAGTGGGGGTGCGCTCGGTTGTTCAGCATGCCCAAAAGGATACTGGGTAATTCTTCTGACCACAATCCTTTAGCATTTTTTAGCTTTGTCTTGATCAGCTTTAAAATCGTGCGATTAGTTACCTCAACCTGTCCATTCACCTGGGGATGAGCAGGAGTTGTGTAGTGGTTTCGGATGCTAAGCTGTCCACAAGATTCTGGAAATTTTGCACAGTCGAACTATTTTCCATTATCAATAATGAGTACTCTTGGTTTTCCATACCAGAACACAATAGATTTCCACACAAAAGCAATTATTTTCTCTTCGGTTATCTGGCTAAGGGTTCAGCTTCTACCCATTTTGTAAAGTAATCCATGGCTACTACTAAAAACTTCATTTGCCCTCGCCTTAGGAGGAATGGCCCGAGTAGGTCAATTCCCCAATGGGAGAAAGGCCAAGGAGAAGTTACTATGGTCATCTCCATGGGTGGTTGTATGGGAATTGCTACAAATCGCTGGCATTTATCACATCTCTTTACCAGTTCTAGTGCATCCCTTTGCATTGTGGGCCAATAATAACCAGTCCTTAAGGCTTTATAAGTAAGAGCTCGACTGCCCAAGTGATTGCTACAAACCCCCTCATGAATTTCTCACATAACATATTCAGCCTCTTCCTTTGAAAGGCATTGAAGATAAGGTAATGAAAATCCTTTCTTGTAGAGCTGCTCTCCTAGTAAAGTATACTTACTTGCTTGTCTCTTTAGTTTCCTTGCATGACTGAATCATCCGAGATTTTTTCATCTTTAAGATAAGCTCTGATTGAATCCATCCATGACACCTGCATCTGAATGGGGATAACTTCCCTCATATCTTTCCATTTCAGTCATGTTCCTATTAAGTACTTGATCGGCACATCTTGTTCAAGTTGACTCTTTGGAGCTAAAGCCAATTGGGCTAACATGTCTGCTCGTTGATTCTTTGCTCTGGGTACTTGTTCTATCGACTATTTTTCAAATTCTGCCCTAATCTCGTCAATTAGATCCTTATATGAAAGTATCCTTTCTTCTTGCGCCTTAAAGTGGTTTTGAAGCTGCCTAACAATTAGTTGTGAATCAATGAAAACCTTTACCTGCTCACCCCCCACAGACTTTGCAATTCTCAGTGCTGCTATCACAGCTTCATACTCAGCCTCGTTTTGGTCGTTTTAAAACCAAGTTGTACTGCATTCTCGAGTACATCACCTTGTGGGGAAATCAGAACCAATACGAGTCCACTCGCCTCCTGCGTTGCCGAGCCATCCACGTAGGTTGACCAGACTTTTTCTTTACTGAAATCCTCTTCATGATTCGGGGGGGGGGGGGGGTGAATACACAATTTCCTTGCTCCTGTTATTCCCATGGGAGGTGAACACTACTACAAAGTTGACATCAGCTTGCCCTTTTATGGCTGTCCATGGTTGATATTTAATGTTAAACTCTTTAACTTCTATTGACCATTTGGCCAGTCGTCCTCATAACTCTAGCTTTTACATGACTTGCCTAAGTGGTTGATTGGTTACTACCACAATGGTGTGTGACTGAAAATAAGGGGCACAATACTATGCCACTATTATTAGTGCAAAAGCAAGTTTTTTCAGATCAGGATACCTACTCTCCCCTCCTTGGTAAGCTTAGTTGACATAATAAACAGGCTTTTGAACCCCTTCTTCCTCCCTTACCAACGCGACATTAACAACAGTGTTAGAAGTTGCTAAATACAAAAATAACTCTTCACTGGGTTTTGTCCGACTAAGTAATGGTGGTTGAGTAAGATACATTTTTAAGTCGATGAAAGCCTTTTCACATTCCTTTATCCAAGTGAAAGCTTTCCTCAATACTTTAAAGAATGGTAAGCACCGATCAGTAGCTTTAGAAACGAAACGATTTAGGGCGGCTATCCGGTCGGTCAACCGTTGCACCTCTTTCACACTTCGGGGAGACTGCATATCCAAGATGGCTTTTATCTTCTCTGGATTTGCCTCGATGCCCCTTTGATTGACCATGAAGCCAAGAAACACACACCCGTCACTTTCCATTAGCTTTCTTTACCAAAGACTACATTAGCCAACCACTCAGGGTACTGCACCTATTGAATAAAACCAATTTTTAAGAGTTTATCCACTTTGATGGCTATGGCTTCATTGCATTCCTTGACAAATGTTCTCGACTGTTGTCTAACAGGCTTTTAATTCTTGGCTACATTGAGGCAGTGTGTAATCACCTCTGGGTGGATTTTCGGTATATCCTTGTGTCTCCAGGAAAATACGTCTTGATGTGCCTTGAGGAACCCTATGAGTTGTTCTTGGTCGGACTCGGTTAACAAGGCACTAATGAAAACCTTCGCTTCTAGTTTTTCATGACTGAGTGTAACTCCGACTAGTTCTTCAACAGGTTTTGGTCGGGCCCTTGCAGGGTTGTGTTCGCCCTCCAATGTATCCAATATCATTGCTTCCTTGCCCTCTGTTTTCTTAGCGAAGTGGTATAACATTCTTGAGCCATTGTAAGATTGTAAGTGTCGGTTATCACTCGAAAAAGATTCAAAGCTGCCTTTCCTAGAATTGCATTGTATGCTGAAGGGCAGTCTGTTACTAGGAAAGTGATTTGCTAGGTTATCTGCTTTGGGTGGATCCCTATTGTCAGAGGGAGCTCGATTGAACCCAACGTTTACACTTTTTTCCTGATGAATCCTACCAAAGGGGACTTTTCGGGAATCAACTTACTTCTCCCAACGTTGAGCTGATCAAAAGCCTTGAGGAAGAGTATGTCTACTGAACTCCCATTGTCAATTAAGATCCTTCACATCCAGTAGTTAGCCACCACCATGGTGAATACCAAAGGGTCATCATGTGGATGTTGGACACCTTGCCCATCCTGATCTGAGAAAGTGATGGGTTCCTGCCTGCTTTTTACTGATCGTTTAGCCATATATACGTCGCCAGAACTCTGTCTTTTTAATTTTCTCTTGTGAGTTTGACGAGAGGAACTGGTTTCTCCTCCTTTAGCAAATCCCCCGCAATCATCTAAATCTCTCCCGCTAGTTCTCGGTCAGGTAATAGCTTATCCTGCCGTGGCTACTCCTTTTTCCTTGCTCGGTTAGCCACAAACCTCCTCAGCCTGCCTTTTCTGATCAATGACTCCATTTTCTCTTTTAGATCAAAACAATCTTTAGTTTTGTGACCGTAGTCTTTGTGGAACCTATAAGATTTCTCTTGATTTTGCCGCTTTAGTGTGGTTCGCAATCTCCTCGGCCATTTCAAGTCTGGATCATAATGGATTTATAATAACACTTGATCTACCGGAGTATTCAATGGTGTGTACCTTTCGAACTGACTGAGTGGAATTCGGGGATTGTTTTCTAACTAGGCTCTTTTGGAGTTCTCTTATCTGTTTCTCAGGGTCATCTAGAGCGATCGACTTTCATTGTACGAAAGCGTTCGGTATTATGATAAGAGTCGACCCGTCACTCCCTGATTTTTCGAGCATTAAGGGCAGCTTTTACATTCATGTGATGTTGTGCTTTGGCCATCAACTCAGTCATGTTAGCTGAAGGGGCTCTAAATAGAGAGAGCAGAAACTTTGTGGGTTGTAATATGCCTATAAACGCAGTTAGAGCCACCTTGTCGTCAATATCATCCACCAAGAGGGCTTCAGTATTGAAACGCATGACATAGTCTCTTAGAGCCTCCCCGAGGGCCTATTTGACATTTAGCAAATAGGTAGCTGACCTTCTTTGTCGTTGACCCCCAATAAAATGTCCCGCAAATATCGTACTTAGCTGGTGAGAATTTCCAATCGTCCTAGGTTTAAGCTGACTAAACTGAACTCTACCTGACCCCTTCAATGTGGTCAGAAAAGCATGACACATTATCTTGTCTGGAACAGTATGGTGATTCATGAAGGTTTTTGTATGTTTCAAGGTGATCGATGGGGTCTTTGGTTCCATCAAAGGCTTTCATCTGGGGCATTCGAAACTTGGGTGGTAGTGGCATAGTCATAATAGCTTGAATAAACGGAAGATCCGTTCAGTGGACAGGTTCATCGACTTCCCCTGCCATCTTTCCTTTCACGGCCTCTATGACGTTTTGCAACTTCTCTCTCATCTCTTTGATTTTTACTTCTAATGTTGTTGATGTCTCGGTTTGATCCTCTTGATGCTTGGGATCCTGTCCCCTGCTATATTGGTAACTATTGACTTCCTCTTGATTAGGATCTGTGCTCCCTCACCTACACAGTATGGGAGGGAAAGCTTCTTTGAACTATAGGTTTAGTGGTCCCATCCCGCTCTGATTGGGTGGTATGAGATCCTTATCTTCCTGCTTTTCTAGTTTTGAAGGCCCAATTTGCGCAGTTTGTTCTTGTGCTTCGATTCACTGATGCAGTGCTTGCGTTTGTTGAGCGAGGCCTCGAATTATATGGGCCAGATCGGCCAACTAATGCTCTATGTGCTGGTCTCGTGGCGCCTCTCCCTGAAGCGATCGCTGATGATTACTTTCCGATGCCATGGCCCTTGTTTCCACCATCAGAACTATAGCCTAGCAGAAAGATTCCCACAAAAGCCGCCAAAGTGTTACCTCTTTACTCGTACCTGACTGATTAGAGAGGGTGGGTGATTGATCGCATACAATTGAACACCCCCTGACCTCCAGTCTCCAATGTAACCTGAGGAAGAACAAAAAAACTTAACACCGGTGGGGTGCCGACTGATTACCCTCCGATGCCTAAATCAAGCTACTCGAAATTATACTAAAGAGGAATTGACTTTAATATATGTATATTGATCTTACCTTATGATTCAAACCTTTTATTCGTTTATATAGAGTTTTTAGATATATGTTGATCCACCTTTGCTCTTCACAAAATTCTCAGTTGATTCTTGATTTTCTGGCAATAGTTGAGATTCTGCTGACTTAGTCAAAGTGTATTTTGAACTAGACTTATTGCCTGATTGCTTGGTGAAGGGTCGAGTCGGGTTGGTTCATTATTCGGTGACAAGTCAAATCTAGTCAGACTATTCGGTCATTCGGTATAAGCTGAGTGCCGATCATCAATCTGTACTCAACCAAAATAATTATTAAAAAATAAAATCAAATAAATAAATAAGAAATTATGCCAAACAGTTTCATAAGAGTAATATTTCTAAAAATGATTTTTAGATACATAATTACCTCAAAAAATTCATAAAGTATAGGGTATTTTATATACTGCAGGTAAAATGAGGATCATGAGAGGGAGATTACAATAGGTCAGTGGAATTCACTAGGGGTACACATAGGTCGGTTTGGTTCGATTATGTACTAAATTTTGGACCGAATTAATTTTTATCGGTTCTAATTTTTTTGTCCCAAAACTAACTCAATCATATTGTAGAACCAAACTAAACTAAACCAATAAAAATCGGATTGATTTGGTTTGGAACCACGGTTCCATGAATTTTAAAAATTACTTTGCGTGTATAAAAAAAATTGCTATGTATAAATTTTAAAATTTTAAAATAAATAATAAATAAAAAGTAAGACTCATACATTATAATAAAAACATGAAATAAATGTTTAAATAATTATTTTACAATCTATTTAGTAAAAAAAATAATAGATATCTAATAAAAAAAATCATAAAAATAAATAATATATAACAAATAAATAACAATTAATAATAATTATATAATATAATGACTATTTTTTTTTAATTTGTAAAGCTAATTTTTTTTCCTATATAAATCTTACAATAATTATATATGTAATCTAATGGTTAGTGTAGGGTACTTTTGGAATAGACAAATAATATAAAATAATAGAGAAGTGAAATATGCAAAGTAATAAGAAACACAGAACGGAGAGAGACGGGGTTGGGTGAAGAAAAATGCTAATTGAGTATGGAGTACTGGCAGTATGAACAATGTATCTGGTTATCAGAATTTGATTCTTTTTTTTGAAAGTCTGGTTGTCCCTCCTATTTATAGCACTCAGAGGAGCCATGTTGGAGTTCGGATAGGACTCTTTCAAGAGATCAAATCGGATAATGAGAGGCGATAACAAAGAATTAAAAAATTTTATCTGATAATCAGCCAAGTAGTGTTCTACTCCAACTCAACTAGGTCGGTCAACAGATGCCCTACGGGCACCCGACCCGCTCGGGTTAAGTACCTGACCCGCTTGGGTTAAGTACTCGACCCACTCGGGTCGAGTGACTCCGGGTCACTCGAGTGACTCGAGTGGGAGGGTCCATATGACTCGACAAATCCTTTCCTTAGCCATCAAACCACATGTCTCCCAACGTACCGTGCAGGATTGTATTGTCGTTGTCTTTATTGTCTCTGGGATAGTCTATCGATTCTCAGAGGAATCTATATTCATATAGTCTGTGCTATATATATATTGGATGTTCAGTATGTGTTGAGCCATATAGTTGGTGCTATGTTATTATGATTAGGTAGTTAGAGCTACATTACAGTCTGTGCTGTCTTCACGACCTATGTCGTGGTAATAATACAGTCTGTCTTCACGACTCGTGTCGTGGTAATAATACAGTCTGTGCTGTGTTTATGGTCTGTGCCATGGTAATAATACAGTCTGTGCTGTCTTCATAGTCTGTGCCATGGCAAGTAGTCAGGGCTACTGTCGTAGTCAGAGCTACGCTTCATAGTATGTGCTATGAAGGTCTTCATTCGTAGTCAGGACTACGCTTCATAGTCTGTGCTACGGAATGTCTTCTGCCTCTACATGATTAACAGTGATATTAGTTGATCGAGTTATGGGGGGTCCCAGCAGCTCGGATCCCCAATAATTCGAGTTACCAGTGGAATAAGTGGTTTGTGTCATTACCCGAGTATCTGGGCTAGAATAGTCGACACCAGTTAAGCGAAAAAATATTCAAGTTGCTGGAGAGCCGAGTAGCTCGGGTCATGAGCGAATAGAATCATGAATAGAAGTATTGCACTCGAGATAGTTGACGATTGTGTAACTCGGGTCTTGAGTTGCTCGAGTAGATGTATTTGTGTGAATCATGTACGTTGAATTACTCGTACGAGAAGGGGAGCCAAGTGGCTCGACTGCCAATTAGGCCCACTGTACACGAGTGGGTCAGGTGTACCCGAGTAGCTCGGGTATAGGGTGCACTCGAGTAAATCGACTATATTCGAGTAGCTCGGGTGTATCCGAGCGGTTCAATCACTTGTTATATGTTAATAGGCGACGACCTACCTACCGTTAGTATTTTTTATTTCTTTATATATATATTCAGTTTTTGAGTTGGTTTGGATTAATCTTATACTAATTTAAGAATCGAACTCATATTATTAATTTGTCTTTTTAAATTCATAATCAAATCAATTATTTATAAAAATAGAATGAACTCAACTCATACAAATTGAATTAATTTGATTTTTAAATTTTTTTAGGCCTTATGTGCAGTCCTAGGATTCACCGTCCACCGATTATAGACGCCTCTTTTGACCTATCAGTTCTGCGGCTCAATCTTATCATCACGCCGTTACTTAACGGCCTTTAAAATCTTCCGCACCGCTCGACCGGTTCGGGTAGTCGTCACCAGCAACCGTCCATGCCACCGTCTGTTTAAACAGAGCCCGTTAGCCCAATCCCTCCTTTCTCTCTCCCCTTCTCTCTCTCTCTCTAGCAGCTCTGAAGCTCTCTCATGGCGACTCAAAAGTCTCATCTCCGCAGGTATCTCTCGCCCCCCTCTCTCGATCTCGTATCTGTCTCTCTCTTTCTCCAGCTTTAGGGTTTTACCCCATTTTAAACGGTGTAGATTTCAAGAGATTCAAATGGTTTCTCTGAGATTAGATTGTGACATGACATCTTTGTTGGTTGTGTCGCGGATTGATTAATAAAATTTTTGATTTTGTGGGTTTGGTTCTTGAATATGCCGCTGAGGGGCTTATTCGATTGCCTTTTGGATGGTTTCTCGTTGTGGGGTAGGTTGTGATTTGGTTCCTGAATCTGTAGTCGATGTGGGTTCGATTCATATGAAGATGTTAGTGATTTGATGATGTTATTGGGTTTTAAGTGTGGATTGATTGAAAAACTCGTTATTTTTGTGAATTTGGTTTTTGAAGATGCCTCTGAGGGGTATCGATTGGTTTTCTGATGTGTTCTTGTTATTGGGTCGGTTGTGATTTTGGTTCTTGAATCTGTAGTCGATGTGGGTTTGATTCATATGAAGGTGTTAGTGATTTGCTGATGTTGTTGAGTGTTGACTATGGTGGGACTATGAATTCCACCTCAGTGACTACCAAATCCCCAAAAGAAAGAATGGGTGAGGTTTTTCTCACTACGTTAACCATGGAGAGTAATCGATTTTCCACTCTCTTGTCCATGGATTCGAGTTCCTCTTCGCATGATGAAATGGAGAGGGAGTTGAATCGGAGTTTCAATCATTCTCCACCTCCGGATATCAATCTCCCACTCTCGGCTGAACCTAGCCCCCCGCCCCCATCATGGAACGATACCTGTGACATGTTAGATGTTGGCCTCGCGACTCAAAACTACGGGGGGGAGACAAATATTAATGTCACGAAAGCCTTGAAGAAATGTGCCAAGCGGCTTGATAGTGTCTGGGGTGCTTGGTTTTTCTTCAGTTTTTATTTTAAACCGGCTTTGATCGAGAAATCGAAGAGTAAGATCACTAGGGAAAGTAATGGGGTTGCTGGGTATGATAAGTTGGATTTGAAGCTCGACGTTTTCTTGGTTCAGCATGATATGGAGAACATGTACATGTGGGCTTTCAAGGAGAGGCCTGAAAATGCATTAGGTAAGATGCAGCTGAGGAGCTACATGAATGGGCACTCTCGCCAGGGTGAGCGCCCCTTTCCGTTCAGTGCAGACAGGGGTTTTGTTCGGTCTCATAGAATGCAGAGGAAACAATACCGGGGGCTCTCTAACCCCCAGTGTGTTCATGGGATTGAAGTTGTTCGATCTCCCAATCTCACGGGGCTTGATGAGGAAGAGCGCAAGAAGTGGATGGAGCTAACAGGAAGAGATATAAACTTCTCAATCCCTCTTGAAGCTAGTGATTTTGGGTCATGGAGGAACCTCCCGAGCACAGAATTCGAGCTTGAGCGCCCACCTCCTCCTCAATTAAAGACTAATCCCAATCCACAACCAAAGAGGTTGCTTAATGGTGCTAGCTTGAATTTGTCAACTCAGCTATTGAACCATGCTAATGGTGATGGGACGGACCTTCTATCTGTTTGCAACAAACGGAGGAAGAATTTCTTGTCTCCTGGAAACGAGGACGATTGTTGTTTGGCTAATAATACACGTCCCAATAGAGTTTTGGATATCCACCCAATCGAGCCATGCTGGTTAAATGAATTCACTGGGGTAATGAGGAGTGCTTATGGTCCAGTAACTGCCGCAAAAACTATTTATGAGGACAACGAGGCCTTCTTGATCCTCGTCAGCTTGCCTTTTGTAGATCCTCAGAAGGTAAAAGTTACTTGGAGAAACACTATATCTCATGGGATTGTAAAGATTGCTTGTCTGAGCACCGGGCGTATGCCAATTATTAAGAGACAAGACAGAACATTTAAGTTAACGGATCCAACGCCAGAGCACTGTCCTCCGGGGGAGTTTGTTAGGGAAATCCCCCTTGCAATGCGTATCCCCGAAGATGGTAAACTAGAAGCATATTGCGATGAGACGGGAACAATGCTTGAGATTATTGTGCCCAAACATCGCGTGGGACCAGAAGAACACGAGGTCCGCGTATGCCTTCGCTCCTCTCCTTGGAGCGAACGCCCGTATGTTGACTTGAAAGAGGCATTAGTGTGAGAAATGTAAGGGTGGTTAATATCGGTTGCTACTCCATTGTTTACTAACCTCATACAGTAAATCAATTTATGAATTGAAAATTTTATTTTTACAGATCATACATGTCCTGTTCTTTTCTATCCTATCAATTGAGAACTCCATAAGATCAGATATTATGCAATGTCTTGTAGATGATCATGTGTCTCAATTTAACTTTAGCTCAAAAGTGATTGGAAATCTGGAATTGATCTTGAATTCCAGAACTTAGCCTTTTTTGTGTGTGTAATTTTTCGTGAGTATAACACTTGAATTCTCAACAAAAGGATTAATTATAGATCAACCTTAGTTTTTGATTTATTTTACTGTGCTGATATTTCTGAAGTATCCCGTTTCTTTAGAATCAGAATCCATGTCTCACAACTGGAACTCCTGGTTTTTTCTGTAGATATCCGAACCCTGCTTTTCAAATATCCTTTATTCCTAACTCTGGTTTTCAATTGTCCCTTATTCCTACTTATTCCTACTCTTGTTTTCAACTGTCCCTTATCCTTCTGTATTCCTAATGGCTGTGTTTGAAGTGTTGGATTGGATTAGGGGATAAGAGGGATAAGTAATACGTAGATTCAACATATTTTTAGTACTAAGGAATAATAAATGAGACTATAGATAAAACGGGTTAAAGTATGAGACAAGAATTAGAGAATTGTTTTTTTACTGTTGGATGTAGAGAGAAGATAATCTGGAAGAAGGATAATTTATCCTGAGAGGAGGTATGTGTAATTTCCAATTTCATGAAGTCTTCACTATTAGTCTCTCATATGGGGAATAATAGTCTACTCTGGTTTAAATGAACGTTGAATTAATTATCTAGGGAGAGAAAGTTGAATTGGTGGGTTCCACTTGTTTTTTTAGTTCTATTTGGACCCCTTAATCCGACCCAATATCCCTGATGCCCAACTCTTGTTTCAAATATCTGTTATTCCTGTCATGATAATAATATCTTTTATTTGGTTATTCCTAGCTCTTGTTTTCAAATAATCCTTATAATTTCCTTATTCCTAATGGTTATGTTTGTTGTGTTGGTTTAGATTAGGGAATAAAAGGAATAAGTAATAAGTAAATTCAAAATATTTTTTAATACATGTGGATAATAAATGAGATTATACGTACAGTAGTATTATTTGTATTGTATTTAGATAGAGCGGGATAAGCACGAGATGAGAGTTAGGGAATTGGTTTTGGCCGTTGCTATAGGGGCGGATAATCCAAAAAGGGGATAAGTTATCCTGGGAGGGAGATGTAATTTTCAATTTCATGAATTCTCTTCCTTGTTACTCTCCCTCCCATATGGGGAAAAATAATCCAATTTGGTATAAACAACTGAGGAATTAATTATTTCGGGAGATAACATTTGAAGAGGTGGGTTTCACATGTTTTTTAGTTTAATTTTAACCCCTTAATCTGACCCAATATATCATTTTTGCCTAACTATTGTTTTCATATATCGGTTACTCCTAATATTGTTAACAAATGTGCAGTAATGAATAACCATATTGATTGTCTTTATAAATATAGTCTCATTTTATATATATATAGGAATTAAATTTTTATTGAAAAAAGACAAGTTTTGTACAAGAAATTCAATTTTGTACACATATATATATAATCTTAAATATATATGATATAACTGTTCTTGAAAAATTAATTATTTTACATATTTGAGTTTAGCATTTGTTTGATAGTGTAAAATTTTGTCAATTTATTACTTTCACAACATGGTATCTGTACGAAGTTTTAGCCAATTAAAAAGAAAAAATCTGTCTTTGCAGCACCGAGTAAGGTAAAATTTTTGCATTTAACATTTATATGATGGTCATAATATGCACTTAATATATATATTAAGTGAGTAATATTTAACAATTAAGTTTATTTTTTAAATGGTTAAAATAAAATATTTTGTCTATAACATAGTATATGCATAGGATTAAAAAAAAAAAGAAAAATATTACTTAAAATATACAAAAAACTTGATTTTTTATGTTATAACTCATACAATATTTATCTTTTTATTTTGAAGTACATAACAAATTTAATTTAATTTATCTTTATTGTTTTTGTTTTAGATAATGTCGAATTTTTTAAAATTGAAATTTGTTGCTCTCAATATTTTGAGAAAAAAATTATTTGTCTTGGATTCTTGATATTGAGATCTACCTTAATACCGTGAACCTTGAAGAAACAATAAAAGATGAAAATAGCGCATCCTTGTAGGATCGTATAAAGGCAATAATTTTTATATGCCATCATCTTGAAGAAGAATTAAAAATTAAATATTTTAAGGTAAAAGATCTACTTATTTTGTGAAATAATTTAAAAAAAGATACGAGCATCAGAAAATCGTAATCTTCCCAAAAAGTCGTTATAAGTGGTTGCATTTGAGATTACAATACTTTAGATCAGTTAGTGAGGATAATTCTGCTTTACTTAAAAAAATTTTACGACTAAAATTATGTGAAGAAAAAATTTCTAAAGAAAATATACTTAAAAAAATTTACTCTATATTTCACGCTTCTAATTTGCTCATGCAGCAGCAATATAGAGAGCACAATTTTAAAAAGTACTATGAACTGATTTTTTGTCTTCTTATGATTAAACAAAATAATACAAAATAATGAGTTTTTGATGAAAAATTACCAATCACGTCCAACTGGATTCATACAATTTCTTGAAGCAAATAGTATATCATTTAATAGACTATTCTCTAAAGTGAATAAAATCTCATATTATAATCATGGACGAGGTCGTGGATATGGATGTGATAAAAATAATAATCACAACCGTGAAAATTATATTTAAAAACTAGCAAATAAGTCATTCCACAAGAAGTGGAACAGTCATGAAAGATCAAAAGAAAATAGGAAGAATTTAGTCAATAACCCCCCCCCCCGCCCCCAGAAT